>FLMG01000368.1:27853-39953 GCA_900088475.1 Hyphochytrium catenoides | reverse complement strand
TCCTTCCCTTCCTCCTCTGCTCCTTGGTCTCTGTCTTCCTGCTCCTTTCCCCCTTCTTCTCTCTCACTCCCCGCCACTTCTGTATCACATTCTAGCTTGCGGACAAAGTCTCTCTCACTGTGCGTTTCCTTTCTCCTCCTTCTCCTCTTTCTCTCACAACTAGTGACGCCACCTCATATATACTCTGTCTTTCCGGAAACAGGCTATCCACTATGCAGATGATGACATCTTTGTCTTACTCTGTCTGGCGCCTGGTCTCCTCTGTCTCGGGGGCCTAGAAGGACTGAGTAAACGATAGAGAACAAGAATGAGAGGGGAGAAGGAAGAATAAGAAGCGGCGTACTACTTTTCTCGACGCTTGTGTTCTGCCTATAGTGCCTTCTTCTCGCTGTTCCTCCTACTGACCCGACGCTCCCAGTTATTATTACTGCGGAGTTCGTTGGGTCCAAGTGTGGCCCATCCACCCTTCCAGCTTATCATGACAATAATTAGCTCTTCTCTTTATGCTTCCTCCCTTTGGCACCCACTGGAACCGTATATTCCGGATATCAGATACCCTACACGTTTTAGGCTGTAGAGAGTTTGATAGGGATTCGAAATCAAACTGCTATATATCAGGGACTACTAAAGATGTATTGACAGATCGAGAGTGGGCGGGTAGGCGAGGTTGAACCTTCAGATTCTACAGCAAGAGCTTCGCCTGCCTTTTTATGGTGAAACGGTCCATAGCGATTATGGTGAGCACCTTCGTGATGGTAGACAGAGAGGCGTCTTCTACCAGTTCTTTTCCTTATCAAATTTGTGCAAGGTGAAAGGAGACAACTCCGACACCTAAAGTACGGGGGTGACCTCTTCGCCAGCGTCCATTCTCTTCAAAGGAATGAAATGAAAAGGCTATTCTGCCTGTTTTGGGCCTGTTTTTGTATGGGTTTCCTAGGAGAATCAAGGCTGCCTAAAGAGTAGGGAACACAGTTGCAGGGGAGAATCCTACCTTTCCCTACATAATAACAATACAAGAATTACTGCTGTGTAATAATAGCGCGAGTAATAAGCACCACAACCGAGGCGAGCTCCGAACTGGCGCCACTTGGAACCACTTCACTATGGCGAAGTACCCAAAGTAGTAATAAGACCGATGAAAGAAAGCCTTCATAGAGAAACGAGGATTGTGAAGCTTGCTGTCAATAGTTCTACAGATGGCTCTTGGTTCGTACTATTAGAAGAGGCACTTGTGAAGAGGTGTAAGAGAAATGCCACGAATCATCCTTGTTATGGCGAGTGATTCAAGAGCAGGTTAATATCAACAATCAGCACCCAAGACCGACTCTCAAAGAGGGACTGGAAAGTCGAGAGGTACTCAAAGCACGAGTAATAGTAATAATAGTCCCAGTTCTATTTTCTACTTTGACGTCGGCAGTTCCTCAGCTATGATGATAGCAGGGTCGTACTACGAGGATTTTACCTCTATTCCAGTCATAGTGTCATAGACCACACGTACTTCCTACAGCAAAATGCGGGGTGCTTATTCATTTTCCAGGAACTAGCGGCGCAGAGTCTTTCTAGCTCATGATTGACAGATTGACAGAGTAATAAATAAATTCCATCCTTAACAACGACAGTAGTTCTAGAAGCAATTAGGTGGCGCAAGTATAGAACTCGAGATGAAGAAAGTGTGCTGCGAGCCTCTCGAGGCCGCTCTCTTACAATGAGCTCTTTTTTGTCAGATCCTCTTTCTCCCCTCCGCACAAAAGGAACGACGCCTGTCCCCACTTCAGAAAAGCCATTAGCCGACTCCAGCACTGAAGATAATAAGGCTCATAAAGATTCTAGTTCTGGTACGAGTAGTAGGGTCTGTTCACCTGCCTAGTGTTGGCCTCTTATTACAGGTTAGTTGGTTTTGGCACAGGTGAAAGCTCGTTCCGTTGTGCACATAATCGAACCCTTGAGGCGTTACTTTTGGCTTGCAACTGGCTAGTCTGTGACTCATCAGTCTCCTGGTAGGTGAAGACTTTGCTGGTGACCAGTTCTACTGCAGGAAAGAAATATATGTATTGTTTTTACCGTCCGTTCCTACCCCAGTGTCTTCCTCCTTCTAAGGGCGCCGCCTCAACTGCCCACCCTTCCCCGGAAGATTGCAGTAATAAGCAATCCTAAAATATCTGACACCCCCACCCGGCATATCCTAGCGGGTAGCGGCTATCTTCGTTCTGTTTTTGTGGATGAGACGTGGATTTGTTTTGGCCGTGTAATCTAGACTTATTTTTGGTGCTAGAGGATTGTTGGGCTTCTCTGTCTCTCTTTCTAGCTCACTAAATTCGGGATACAGAAGTCAAAGTAAGTGGAAAGTGTCCTTGCAGGCAGCTGCGTTAGGCCAAAGGCCAAAAATTCGTACAGCGAAGACCTGAGGAGAGCGCTGCAGATGCTCTGTGGGCGGCATCGTGAATTGTCAGACTCTCACCGCCGCTCTTATGCTGCTGCCGGAAGGATTTGGACTTGCAGTCAGCCAGTAAGGCGCGCATCTCTATCACAACGTTTGGGCCTGACTCTCCAAGATTGGTCCTCCAACCAGACCATGCTCCCGTAGAACAAAGAGGTCATATATTGATCTATATACTATTGTACCACGTAAGCCTCAAAAACACTCAAAGATAAACACGATGTCATTGGCTTCCTGGGCAAGGTTGTTGCCAATAAATAACAGTAGTATCTAAGCCACAGAACAACAAAGAGAGCTGATACGGGAGGTCACTCGTCGTAATCAGATGGAAGAAGGTATAGAATAGCATTCCTGCCTTCGGAGGAGAGATGGGCCTTCCTTATAGAAGGATGCTTGTTTGTAAGATACGCGATAAGGTCTTGATAGGTCTGGACTTCAAGGCCTTCTGGAGTGCGTCGGTGAGGAAACAGCTTCGTAAACACACAGCATGGAACAATGGCAAATGCTTTCTTCTGTGCCAGTGCAAAGTCTACAATGGCATCTGTCGCTTGAATGACAGACAGTGCAGATAGTAGTGGTAAACAGCAGCAGTTAAGAAGATAGACAGAGTCAGAAGCGTGGAGTTGAAAATAGCAAGAAAGCAACGTTAGCCAGCGTCCATGCCAACAAAATCTACGTCGACAATTCCTCCTTACCTTGGTCTGGGTGCATTCCTATGACCATTGATGATGCCTCCAGGACTGGGCGGTATTCTGCATCAATAAATAACTCCTCGTCAAAGAGCCGCTGAATGTGAAGGAACATGGGCTTCAGGGCAGCCCCACTGCCTTGGCTTATCTCATTTATTGGCAGTCCTTTGAAACAAGACCCAGTCAGACTTGGAGCGTTCCTCTCCTGCTCTTTCTGGAGCTTTTTCACAATCTTTCGCTGCCAGCGATGCTGCTTCACGTCCCGTGGATCCACCAGAGTGCAGGCGATTCGTTCTTGACAATGGAGCTGGAAGGAAATGCGACCCCGACCTCCGGCGACATCGATAACGCCGCTGCCCTGGCTTAAAAAGTCACGCCCATACGTTGACAGCAGCCAATCAACAAATGCTCTGTCACTAAAGGCTTTTCCATGCTTATCTGCATGGGGGTCATCCGGGTCCACATTCTCTTCTCTTTGTCTCTCACTCTCCTCTTTGGCTCTTTCCTTTAGCTTCATATGATAAGCCTCTTCTTCCGGAGAGAGAAAGTAGTGCCGATACTTACAGTGTCTTCTAAAATGTGTACCTTCCTCACAGCAGCCATACACCCAGCTTCGGCAGACAGGTAGCAGTCCCGCTGTCGGCCCGGTCTTAGTGCATGAAGGATTCTGCTTTGAGGTTGAAGGGGCAACGAGTTGCTGCTTGTCATTGAGGCTAGCACTTCCGGAGGTTTGTCGACGAAGATACGCGCTATGCCGTGCAATGATGCTGTCTGAGAAGACCTTGTCCCACTCCTGTCCAGGGTTTGGGAGGGGAGTGTGCTGCTTAGCGTCTAGCAACTTAAAGCTCGGGAATCCAGGCCGACTCCGGCGTTGTTTCCCATCGCTATCCACTTCCTTGGCTACAATTGCAGCCAGAAAGTCACCCGGCCTGGCCACTTCTCTGATCCTGTAGGTTAGACTATTCCGACTCTCCCGTGGTCCAAAGTCAGCCGACAGTACAATTTCTATCAGCTCCTGTGTCTCGGGAGGTGAGATGGACTGTAGTACGCCGTCATCCACAGCTACAGCCTCTGACCCTTCGTCTGAAGCCGACGTTGGCCTTTCCCGGGTCCACCATTGCCCTCGGAGAAGAGTGATGAAGGCAAGCTTTTTACCGACAACAATCTTTCGAACGATCGTCCCCACTGCTTCTTCTTCTTCATTGTTATCCGCGGCCAGCGAGTGTGTCATTTAGTCTCTATGCAGCCCTCTGCCGCTTACCTAGACGCCACGAACTCTCTGCCCCGCAGTCTCTAAATACTCGAATGCCCTTTTGTCGCTGCGGACCAGGGCTCAAGAGGTCCTCTCATGGTGCTGTCCCCGCCGTAGGTAGGTCCCTGGCAATGGAGCTGTTGCCTCCTTTCAAACTTTCCCTACAATGTAGACATTCTAGCAATCTGTTTGGACGAACGAGAGGAAGAGAGAGGAGAGCAGTAGTGCAGGGACAGAGGAGGACGAAAGCATCATGAAGCTCGATGGTCGGACGCAGAAATCTCCTCGCCAGTCAAGCTTTCACATGAGCATGAACTATATACTTAATAAGAGCTCTTAGGGCAGAACTTATTACATTAACGCCCATGCTCATTCCGAATGAATATGATTAGTCATGTCTTCCCCCATCAAAAAGTTTTGGCGCAAGATCGCTTCTCTACGACTTTCAGAGTGCAAAAGTGCGAGATGTTTATGAACTTTGTACGGCCAGCCAGCTAGCTAGGTTGCCACCGCGACGTAGTAGGCTGAGGTGCCACGCAGAGGAAAGCTCTTTGCATGAGCAGCAAGCAAGGAGATAGCGACAGTATCGATATTTTGGTGCCAGAAAGCTTGAGGTGTGAGAGGCACTGAGAGAGAAGCAGCAAGTAGCTGCGGGTGATGGAGGGTGCAGGTTGGTGGCATCACTGGTAAATCTGTAGCTAGCACAGCGGCAACACAGTTTTAGTCTTTGGCCTCTGGTACAGCGCTTGGGCGGTCTTCGTGGACGTTATCGCCAAAGTATCAGCAACTGAAGCTGCTGCTGCAAGATGAAGTTTGGGAAGCAGATAGAGGTGCACATGGTGCCGGAGTGGCAGGACTATTACGTACCCTATAAGAAACTTAAGAGGGTCATCAAGCGGATCAAATTCGCTAAGGAAGCGGCGGATAAGGAAGAAGAAGCGGTCAAGAAGGCGGTGAGTCCACTGTCCAAGCTGTTCGCCCGCTGCCAGCCGAAACTTCTCAGCTGGCTAACCGTGCAAATGCTAGTTGTTTGTTCTGTCCTCCTTCACCTGCTTCGCTTTTTCTGTCTAGCCCTGCCACTACGCCCTACCTTCAGCTCCATCTTCGATAAACTCTGAGTGTTTCCTCTGACTCTTTCTATGTGGTTCAAGGCAAACGATTCAGAGACGACCCCGCTAGTAAAGAAGGTGGTGGATCGAAGCGAGGAGGAAGCTGCAAAACAGGAATTCTGGACCTTCCTGGATTCGCAGCTGGCCGTCGCCAACCAGTTCTACTTTAGCAAGGTATCAACTCCCATAGCCTTAGAGTGCGAGGACAAAGAGCTGAAGGCAGGATTAGGGAAGTCTGACATAGCCTGGCAGACGGAATAGAGGGAGAAGGGAGACCATATTGAAGATTGGATCGGAGTGAAAAGGCGCAGAGAGGATGGGATCTGGTGCAGACCCGTATGGTTCTCTTAGTTCTACTTCCTGGGCCGACTATTTTTCCATAGCAGCCCTCTGACACTATACTGTTCCTCTTTGTCCTCATACATTCTCTTGGTAGATGGAAGAGTTGACGCAGCGCATCATGAAGGTGGAAATTGCCTTTCTCTCGTCTACGACTCCTCGTGGCCACGTCCATGGCCGGCCCAAAACAGTGTCAACAGGTAAAAGGGCTGGCCATTTGATAACCTAGTGAAGACTTAATGTCCGAAATCCTGCCTTTCTTGAACTCTTTCCGGCGCGCGGTCCTATGGCAGACTTTGATAGAGGGTTTGCTGGGATCCAAGAGCTCTACGATAGCCTGGTGGACCTCCGGAACTATGTGAAGCTAAATTTCCAGGGCTTCCGGAAGATAGTGAAGAAGGTAGACGAGTATGCTAAGTTCGACGCGCTCTCTCTCTCTCTCTCTCTCTCTCTTCCTTCCACTGTTCCACTCCTTTACCAGGCGTTATCCTTGCCCAAGCAGCTCTTCGAGGTCTATAGCTTGTCGTGCTACTCCTTTCCCGCTTTTTTAGCCACGCATTCCGTCATGGGGCTCATAACTTCGATCCTCCAGTACGATAAAACCCTAGGAGAGTCCGAGAGCGCACAATTTGTTGAGAAGCTACAGGAGGCACACTTCTATAAGGCTGTAGACCTAGACGCACAGATGGACATCCTGTGCAACGTCGTCAGCAGGTTGCAAGCTTGGAGTGGTGTTTGCATCATCTTTTTTTTTTGTTGCTATCTTGTCCTTGTCTTTATCTGTCGGGTCTGTACTCAGCTATAATGTCCCTTTGATGAGGTGACCCTTCGTCTCTCTTACCCTGACCTGTCTCCCACGATTACCGGTATTCAGAGATAAGCTAGAACAAGGCAACGTAGAGGGACGGATGCGGAAGAGTGCCCAAGACAATGAAGCTATCTTTAGACTAGTAAGACACGAAAGATACCTCTAAGAGCATCCCTGGTAGTAGATGACACTAACTCCACTTCCTCTCTCCCAAGGTCAAGATCAAACCCTTTATTGCTTCGTGGGTCATCTTCTTCGTGCTCTTGTTTCTTCCGCTTTTTCCAGCAGGTACGTATATCAGGGGTTGAAGAGGAGGTCCTATGGTTGAACGACGCAGAAGATTGGGGGATTGTTTATGGCCTTGTTGATTGCGGTGTGGGGGGTGTACTACCAAATGTGACTTGACAGACATTAACAATTGTGGAGGAGGAAGGTGTTTGCACTCACGACAAAGGATGGTAGCTCCAATAGAGAGAGGACTGACGCGAGGGAGACATATCTGGGTTGGTTGGCTTATTTGACTAAACTCGCTTTTGACCTAGACCGTGAAATAGAGCACCGTTGTTTAGCGTTGTTAGGACTGGTTATCTCTCTATGGATCACCGAGGCGTTACCTTATTTCGCAACTGCCTTATTGATTCCTGGACTAGTAGTCTTCCTACAGGTGCGATAAATGGCCGCCAACTCTTCACCAGTAGCCCTTAATCAGTAGGAACCTTTCTCGATCGAAGAGGATATACACTATCCTTTAGACTCTCCTTGATCTGTGTGGCGTCCAGACGCAAAGCTTTCAAAGCCCTTCTACAAGCATATCACTAGCATGCTTTCAGCTCTTTTCTGTTCCTGATGTGATTCCCTCTTGTGTTGGTTATCAACTTACCGTGGTAATGCAGGTAATGACAGACCCTAACGACCGGTCGAGAGCGCTAGATGCTCCTTCAGTTGGAAAGGCTCTGTTAGGAGAGCTACTGGACCACACTTCTATTGTCATTCTTGGCGGGTAACGTCTCAAGCACCTGTTTGTTCCTCCCTCTCTTGCATCGGCATCAAGCAGGATGTTGCTTTCTCGTAGTCTCCCTATGCTTTCCCAGACAATTTTTGTTTTACCCAGCCCTTGCTTAAGGTAGTCTCCCTATGCTTTCCCAGACAATTTTTGTTTTACCCAGCCCTTGCTTAACTGGAAGTATCCCTTACATGGGTTTTGCATACAGTTACGCGATATCAGCGGCCTTTGCTAAGTGTCAGATCGAGCTTTACATCGCGTCCTATCTGCAAAGGGTCTTCGGAAGCCGACCTCGTCTCTTTCTCCTCGCCTTCATGTACATGGGGCTTTTCCTCTCTATGTGGATCAGCAACCACACAGCACCAGTCCTTTGCGTCACGGTAGGCTTACACCTCATAAATGAATGATCAGGACAGAAGGGGCACCGAGAGAGATCGAGGGGATAGAAGGATTGTGTATAGGGCAAGGGACAGCAAGGCAGTGTGGTCAAGGACAGACGGTGGAGAACTATTTTGACGAGGATTCTTCTTTCTTGCTCCAGGTTCTCTTGCCTATTATCAGAGACTTCCCTCGAGATAGTCCATATGTGAAAACAGTCCTCTTAGGATTAGCCTTCTCTTGTAACCTTGGAGGAATGATGACGCCCATCTCCTCCTTGCAGGTAACTATTACTTTTCTCCCTCTGCTCTATCTCGGTACCAGTGCCCAGACCTCTCTGGAGGAGGCTCATGGCATCTGTAGAGATAGAGCACATGTGCTTCCTCACATTTATTCCCTGGCTCAAATCATGTGACTTTCCTTCATAACATGGAAGCAGTGGTAAACTAACAGGACTCTGCCTCAGAATGCCCTAGCTGTTGTTTACCTGCAAAAGGCGGGCTTTGACGTAACGTTCGGCCAGTGGATGCTTATCGCGACCCCCATGTGCTGTGTAGGAATTCTCATGGTAAGGCTTTCCTTCCTCTTTCAAGCAACATGTGCTTCTCTCCGGCTCCTATCTTTAGCTGCTGGTCGGCCTTCTGTCCCCTTCTCAAGTAGCTCTCTTCCTCGGTCCTTCTTCCATAACCATGACATCTGGCAGACTTCATCAAAACGGCCTTTGGCAGTTCGCTCCTCATGCTTTTCTTGTGTACTCCGTGCATTCCCTTGGCGGCGAGCCGTCTTTCGTCCGTAGTCACCTAATTACTGCTTGCTAAAACAGTGCTGGGCATTCCTCTTGTTCATGATGAACCCCCAAGACGCAACTTCCATTCCCACCATCGTCTACGATCAGCGACCAATTTCCCGCGTACACGTGGTGGTAGTCGTTGCGAGTCTTACCACCATCGGCTTCTGGGCTCTCTTTCAGTTTATAAAGCCAGTATTCGGAGACTTGGGCATCGTTGCGATGCTCTTCATGGTAAGTATAGATAATAGAGAGAAAACGATATAGAAAGGCCGGAAACGGATTCATGGCGGCGGTGTTCAGATGCATATTAAGAGAAGAGGAGCAAAGATTAGACAAGGGGACGTATGTGCAAAGTGGCCGAGACCGCCGTGGCCAGCTAAGTCTATAGCGTGAGTCTGAATCTGTTGAAGACGGACTTCAACTTGGAGGAGGCAGAAGAAATCGAGTTAACGACCCTGAAGCTGCTAACCTTTCTTCTTTTCATTAGGGCTTCATGTTTGGCACCGGCATCCTGACTCAATTTGATTTCAATTCCTTCTCATGGCATCTTCTCTTTCTTCTGGGTGGAGGAAGCATCCTTGGCAAGGTTAGAACGCCCATTGGGCACTAATTCTAGCGTTTGACAAGCTGCTGACACTGTGGCGGTGTGACTACCATATTCTATAACCTCACCCATATCTGACTCTTAGGCCATTCAATCCTCGGGTCTTCTGGAGACAGTGAGCCGCCAAGTCGTCTCTGCGCTTCCAGTGGAGCATGTCTGGCTTGTGACCGCGTACCTGCTCGTCATTATCATCATGCTCACTACCTTTGTCTCTCACACTGTGGGCGCGATCATTCTTACGCCATTGGTGGCAAGACTGGCAGTAGACCTTGGAGTTCCTCATATTCCCGTCATTCTGAGCGCCTTTGCAATATCTGCCGGTAGGAAATGGAGCTGGCCGGTACTTTTCTCCTTTTCCCCCATATTTTATCACCGTTCGAGTCTCTCTGTCTTCTGTTCACATTGGGCAGGATCGATGATGTATCCCAAGTTAAGCCTTTGCTGGGGCTAATGCCTTTACAGCTCTTGATCTTACATTATCAGGTCCTTTCCCGTTTATGGTACTCTCTTCTGCCTACTACGACGGTTGGGCTCCGCTTCCTTGAGCTCTCACCCTTGGCACTACCATTTGGCGAAGTCATACCGACGCTCACCCTTCTCTGCTGTCTTTGACCCTTTTTTCTCCAGCCATGGCTCTTCCGTTTTCCTCCTTTCCCAACGTCAACTCTCTACTGGTGGAGGATGACAACGGCAAGCCCTATCTTTCGGTCAAGGACTTTGCCAAGGTCGGCATCCCATTTCAGTTTATCACCCTTGCACTCATTGCCACCTTCGGATACCTGCTGGTGATAACTGTTCTGGGCTATGATGTGACATAAGAAGAGATAATCCCGTCTCGAATAAACGAATAGGATTGACAGCTAAAGCGCATCAATATGCCAATACTTTTGAGCTTGGGGGGCTAAATAAGGTACCTGGAACGTGCTAAACATCGTAAGCTGGCTGTCCCTTACTGAATATATGCATGGAGACAATCATGCGGCCTTACTTACGACGTCAAACGGGCCATGTGCTTGAGAGTCCCTTTGTGGTCGACCCTATCGTTAAGCAGGCATATATGGGTCGGACAATAACAGAGAAAGCTTCTTCTTGATAGCTAAGCTAGCTATTTGCCTTTCTGCGCACCTATCCCTTCACTCCACACCCAGAGCTTTTATGTTTAACCACACAATAGCAGCCTCCTCATCTCCGGCCGCTGCTTGCAGCTGCGCATTCTGAAAAGCGTTGATTGGCGCCGTGAAGTCCGTCCCGGGAGGACAAGAGACCGCCGCAGCTCCCCCCACAGCTGGCCCAAGAACCCACTGATTTGGATCTGTCTTTGTTCTGCAGGCCGGTCTACCATTCTGGGTGCAGTCAATCTCATACCATCTTCCGTCCTTCACAGAGAGAGAGGGGCACACAGCATTGATGTCTGTCCCGTTGGTATTGAAGAGGCTTATGGGCTCGCCTCTTGCCCAAGACCAGACCATTGCCTCCATTCGTTTCGGTGTCACGTTGTCTGGAGATGGATAATTCACGTTACACTTGATCAGCCCTGGCAGAGTGCTCTCATTCACCAAGTTCCTGTTTGGACCTAGATGGCCCCCAGCGTTGAACGGGCCCATCTGTATTTCACTTGAGGTAGGACGCAGTAGAATGTCGCTATTGGCTACCGTTCCATCGCGGAAGGTGCAGTTGGGATAGGGGAAGAGTGGAAGATTAGGCTCTTTCCAATGGCAGACCTGCGGTCGGCTGAATATAAGATCCGCCATCTCCTTTCCATAGTCCGTAGCGCTGGAAAACATGACGCGGATGCCGTCTTTCAAGAGATCTTCCAACGGCGCCCATCCTCTCTTGGCCTAAAGTGAGAGCACGACGCCTTTAGGTGATGAAGACGATGGTGCGAGGACAGTAAGGGGTTGCACTTACGTGGACACTGGGAGAGAAAATCATTGACAGAGGAAAGACTTGATATATCAGTTCCTTGAGCCTCTCGAGCTTGTGCCACTTGACAAGGTCATCCTCATCATCAAAGTAGATCATAAGAAACTCATCACGGTTCTCTGTGGAGAGCGAGCATCACCTTGAGATGTGGACGGGCCTCGGTGACGGGAAGACAACAAGGAGATTGCTTCGTGACGTTTGTACAGAAGTCCTACCTGGCTTCTGCATCCATTCCATTATCTCTTGAAAGGCAGAGAGGGTAGTCCGTTGCTCATCTGCAGGTATAGAGCTAGCGCTGGGGCTACAGCCGATAGTCTCCGTATCCCATTGGATCTCATAGTGGAAGAGCTTGGCCAAGGCATTCAGCCCCTTAATCAGCGCATTCAAGGGCTAGAGTAGGGCCAAAGTATTGTCAGAGATAAATGGTTGCACCCGTGGACACGCACAGGAAAGGTGGAAGATAGGAGGAAGAAGCAGAAGAAAGACCTTGGGAACACAGACTCTGACCTTGGAGTGGAGTCCGCCGCAGTGCGCAACTCTAAGGTCTCCTTTGACCCAGTGCGTGTCTAGCTCAACAAATCTAATGCCCATGTTCAGCGAGTCTGTCAATGAGAAGAACTGTAGATATGGGAACAGTTAGCAAGGAGCAAAGGGGAGAGAGAGAGAGGAAGAAAGAGAGAGGAAGAGAGCGGGAGCGAGAGAGCTGTGAGAGAGCGTAAAGGAGAGAGAGAGGGGTGGGGTGGAGAGAGAGAGAGAGAGAGGGGAGAG
>FLMG01000368.1:0-27815 GCA_900088475.1 Hyphochytrium catenoides | reverse complement strand
GACGATACAGGAGGGAAAGGAAAGGTCAGATGGCAACTGCAGCAAGGCAAATAGAGAAGATATTAAGAGAGAAGAAGAGACGATGAGCCTGCCTCTTGACCTGATCATTGGTGTTCACGTGGGAGTTCTTGTCAACCCAAGAGATGAACTTCAGAAGCTTATCATACACGTGGTCCTCTACGCCGTAGCCCTACTCGCAGGTGGGGAAAAGCAAGGCAGGGTGGGTTTGTCAGTCTCAGCGCTGAGGTCAGCGCGAAAGGGATAGTGGCGGAGCTTGTTCCTACATCAGCAAGGTCAATGGCAGTGTTATGAGAGCCAGGCAGCTGTGCTCGGCAGATATTCTCCTTGTAAGCGAGCTTGCGCTGGAACTTCAGCGCATGTGCCAGCCATGGGTCAATCTTCACAGATCTACAAAGTGCACAGCAATCAGCTTATCGCTCTCAAAGCCCTTGTCTAATATAAACAGCGGAGAACTGAGGCAGAGACTAACCCTCTTTCGCAGACGATGGCGCATATGTTGTGCCTATCGCAATATTTCTTCTTCTTGCATTGCACGCCCTTCGGCACCGTGTCGGGAGTCTCTGTGATGGGAAAGGGTGCGTACACAGCCAAATCATCTGCAATTTCTCTCTTCTCTTCAGTCAGTGCATCACGAGCTTGCAGAGATCTTTGCGGGGATGTTTGAAGGGAAACAGCATCCCGCGAGACGATAGAAGCAGTGTAGCAGACGACGGCCACGGTTGGGAGAAGAGCAAGCAAAAGTCTCCAACCGCTGCGCCGTGGAAAGCTCTCAGTCGCCATCCTTCGTGTTCGCAAGAGTGAGGACTCTTGCTCCTTGAGGCCGATGCCTGTCACCGCCTCAGAAGAGCAGAGGATGGCGCCACGCAGCGGTAAGAAGGTGAGCAATGCCGACCTTCAGGCGGCGAGCGGGTGGCGTGGCAGACAGAGACGCTTGAGCGTTGAGGCGGAAGAGAGGAGGGAATGATGTCAGAGGGAGGAGAGAGAGGGGTTGGATGTCGGATCAGGAGGAGCTTCTAGAGCGGGAAAGAGAAGAGCAAGGCTAAGCAAGAGAAGCTCAAGTGCGGAAGCGCAAGCTGGTGTAGGAGAGACACAGAGAGAGAGGAGAGGGAGGAAGGGCAAAAAGAGGAAGGGAGAGGAAGTGTATGGGAGAGAAATGCAGGTCCTTAGGGAGGAGAGACAACGAGAGAGACTAGCGAAAGAGCGAGCGGGCAGACAGAGGGAGAGGAGGAGAAAGGGAAGAGAACGAAAAGGAGAGAGAGGAGAGAGAAAGAGAGCGAGAGAAAGAGAGCGAGAGAAAGAGAGAGAGAAAGAGAGAAGGACAGAGAGAGAAAGAGAGAGAGAGAGAGACACAGAGAGAGACACAGAGAAAAAGAGAGAGAGACGAAGAGAGGAGAGAAAAAGGGGAGCGGTTTATGTGACGATGACTCTTCCCATCAAGGGCCACCAAAGGTGCGGTATCGCATCCCAGTATGGGCCGGTAAGGCCACGAAACAATACCTAAAAGGTCCAGGTACGCACTTAGGTGCGCACTATTCTTTCTTCCTCCATAATCTTGAAGGTTGATTCTTCCTTAGCCTCTCATACAACAAGGAAAGCCCACCAAGGCATCAGAATCTGCAGATCTGTCAGCATCTGGCAACGGGTCCGAGGCAGCAGCACTAGGTAGCTGTGTGGGTCAGATATGTAGCGAGGAGGAGGAGCAATCTGTTGACAAACCTTATCTCAGGTGACAGGAAGGCTCTTGACGGCAACCGCGATTGTTGAGATCCGCCTACTGAAGCTCACTCAGCTATTGGATCGTCTCAGGACACTCTTCGATAGGAACTCAACTCTGTATAACAGCACTGTCCTCATATTAAGCTCTCACTAGAACACTTCCTAGCCCTAAGACTCGATGGCCGTTATTTAGCCCATCTACGCGCCGCCTTCTGCAGATTCCTCTATGCATTAAAACAGCTCTCCCACCCGATCTTCTTAGGTGGCACCGCGGAGCGTTAAGTGGCATAGCCGCGCAGAAGCTAAAATGACACAGTCCTGCAAGTAAAGCATTGGTCGGGCTGCCAAGGACACCGGGTTGACTCTTTTGAGTTGGCTCTGTCTCTATTTCAGCTTTGACCATTATGCACGGTATCATGTTGCTACTCAAGTGAAAGGGATGATCACCATAATGAATTTTGAAAAGAGATGACCAAGAAAGCGGGAGATGAGAATCCCATTCTTGATGAAAGGTAACCTTGTTTGATTGATAAGGCGGCTCTTGAGACAGCAGTGCTGCTCATCAATTAGTGTTCTCCGCTTCTACTATGTTCAAGAGCAAGTGCAACAATAGCTGCAGCGAGCCCTACAGGGGTCACTGCATGGGGACAGCTAGATAATGACTACAGCCACAGCTTTTGACGCTGGAATGCCTAACTATCGCACAAGTAGGTCGCTCCTCGCTAGGTTCATAGTCATCTCGGCAGGCTTCGCGGCCCGCCGCCGCCCCCCATCTTTGATGGTAACCTATGAAGGCTTTCCTTCCAACTTACATTACCTTCTCTTGCCCATTTGGACGACTAACGAGCAAGTCGCGCCTGCTGCTCTGCCTCATGTCCTGGACCTCTTCGTCATCCTGCGTGGTCCTGCTGCTCCTCCAAGGTGCTGAGAAGTGGTGGGCGATGAAGAAGCTTTTATAAGAGAAAGAGGAGATCTACTCATCGTTCAGAGCTTACTCTCTATGATGATAGAGAGAGAGGAATAAGAACAACAGCGAACCTATAGTTAGCCGTTAACGGCTATCAGCAAAACCTTCGCCGAACTGAAAGCATTGAAAGATTCAATAGCTATGGGATGCAACGGGTCCTAATAGCTTTCAATAACCTATCGAAAGATTCCTGAACTGGATGTCGGACAGCTTGCCATCAGAATGCCTGAAACATCAGCAGCAGCAGCAGCAGCCCATTCAGTCATCGCGTCGCGTCAACACTTCCCATGCATTCACCTTTATTTATTAAGCTGCAATCGGCGGCGTAGTCAAACCTTCTGATTCCTTCAGGACTGCTAGCGGACTAGATGGAGAGTCCCTAAGTTAGGGAGTTCAGTCCAGAGCCATGGACGAGCAAGCTGGGCTTGAGTCGGAGCCAGGAACTGCTGTTGCGAATCAGTACGACTATGATTTGGTGGTCATCGGTGGCGGTTCGGGAGGGCTGGCCTGTGCCAAGACGGCTGCTGCTTTAGGAGCTCGTGTCTGCGTTCTAGATTATGTGAAGCCCTCCTCTCATGGTTCTCGATGGGGCCTGGGAGGTACTTGCGTCAACGTGGGTTGTATACCTAAGAAGCTCATGCACCAGGCTGGCCTTCTTGCTGAGTTGGGCAGAGACGCTCAAGCGTACGGTTGGGAGACCGCAGAAGGGCTCACGACTCACAGCTGGGAGAAGCTTGTTAGATCCGTACAGGACTACATCCGCTCCTTAAACTTTAAGTATAGAGTTCAACTGAAATCTGCCCAGGTACGAGGAGCTAGAGAACTGCGTGCGCTCTGCCAGATAATAACGATGCCGTGATGTCTGAAATAGGTGACCTATGAGAACTATCTGGGGTGCTTCATCGATAGCCACACTTTAGAACTCACCAATCCAGCAAAGAAGAGCTGCCCAAGAAAGGTGATCACAGCGGCAAGAACAGTCATCGCCGTTGGAGGCCGGCCTCGTCCGCTGGATTGCCCAGGAGGTGCCCTAGCTATCACCAGCGATGATCTCTTCTCCACGGTAAGTCTCGGTTCTTACAGTTCTCCCTCGCTCGCTTGATCAAATAATGAGACTGTGAAAATCGAGCATCTGACTGGAGCTTGTCACATCGCAGCAACGCCCACCAGGAAAGACTTTGATAATTGGTGCTTCCTATGTCGCTCTGGAATGCGCGGGCTTTCTCCAATCATTGGGATTCGATGTCACCGTCATGGTGCGGTCCGTGCTCCTTCGAGGGTTTGACCAGGAGATGGCCGAGTTTATCGGGTCCTTTATGGCAGACCATCAAGGAGTTCGGTTTATTCGAGGAGCCACGCTCACTGAAATCTGTGAGGATGATGAAGGAAGACGTATTGTGAAGTGGAAGAAGAAGGAGGAGAATGGAAAAGTCTCAAAAGGAGAAGACTGCTTTGACTGTGTGCTAAACGCGACAGGTATAAATTAGTGGTTACGTTGCTCTGTGCCTGCCTGGCCTTACCTGAGGCGCCGTATGTTTCAACAGGCAGGGTCGCAGACGTAATGGCGTTGGGATTAAGCGCCATTGGTGTGGAGCTTGCAGAAGGGAAGATAAAAACAGTAGAAGAACGGACGACAGTGGCGGACGTTTACGCAATCGGAGATTGTACTATGGCCCCAGAGCTGACTCCGGTAGCCATAAAGGTGCATTTGAAACCCGGGTCTGTGGTGGCGTCGATGAATACTAAGGGTTCCCTCATTTGCTCCATCAGGCGGGGCAGTTACTAGCCCGTCGGCTATTTGCTGGAAACTCACAAAAGATGGACTACTCCAACCTCTGCACGACCATATTCACACCTCTAGAGTATGGTTGCTGTGGGCTGAGTGAAGAGGACGCAATTGGTCAACTAGTACGTCAAATTGAAAGGGGGATCGAGTCCATCTTTGAAGGTCTAACAATGATGGCACTTGTTCTCTACAGGGCGAAGAGGGAGTTGATGTCTACCACTCCACCTTCCAGCCTCTGGAATGGGCGATCTGCGCCCATCGGTCCCGCCAGACCTGCTATGCGAAGATAATAGTAGAAGCCAAGACGTCTGTGGTTGTCGGAGTGCATATCTTGGCCCCTCATGCGGGTGAAATAGTTCAAGGTAGCCTTCCTCCTGCCGTCACTGTAAGGGCCAATGCTAAACAGAATGTCGTGATTCGCACCACTAGGCTTTGGAGTGGCACTAAAGAAGAAAGCTACCTATCAAGACTTCTTAGATACGATAGGCATTCATCCAACCATTGCAGAGGAGTTCACAACGCTCACAGTGACCAAGCGTAGTGGGCAAGACGCCGCTAAGGGAGGATGCTGAGGATAAGCTCATTCCCAGCTTGCTCATCGCCGATGGGCTACTGGGAATGAGCGTGGCGTCCATCCATCCAGTTCAATTGTCCATGATGGGCTCCGATGGCTGCAATGATGTTCGGCACTCAAAGACTCCTTCCCGAGCCGGTGTCGCACTGACCAAGCCACGGCGTTCCCTATCAAGAGGACTGTAACTATAGAACTATAAGAATCCCAAAGGTCACCGGTACCACGTGTCGGTTGATAAACCGCAATTGCTCTGTCTCATGTCATTATCTATATAATAACCCTTGTGGGATGATATCTATCCGCATGGTTGGGACCGGTAACGGGCTGCCCTTGATGAGCTGCTGGCAGGATGGTTACAAAGTCGAGACGAATCTTTTCTACTTGTTATTACTACCGCCTCTCCTATGGCCCGTGCCTCTGTCTCCATCCACCCAGCCATCTCCTTCTTGTACTTCTACCCATCTAGTACTCTTATCTGTCGCGCCATTACTAACCAGCATCCCTATGAATTTGGTAAATTCATAACCTCTCTGTCTTGCGATCCTTCGCTCTCTGTCTCAAAGTTAGTCTGTATCTCTCCGTGTCATTTCATGGCTGATCAGAATACTCAAACTCTGTAATAAAAGGGAGGAGGGAGGGAGGGCCAAGGAGGAGAGGAGGAGAAGAATCAATGCGCTCCCGCACTTGTCTTTGTGCTCTGTCACCATCAGGCAGACAGAGAGACATTGAGAACTAAGTAGAAACGCGTCCAGAGCGGCAAAACCATTGAAAGCAAATCAAGAAGGCGCGTAATTGATTTCGAGGAGACTGGAACGGAGCTTCAGAGACTGGAACGGAGCTCACTTATTGAAAAGAGATCATAGAGAAAAGTGCGAAAAAGTGGAGTTTGGTTAGCAGCAACCAAGATTTAGAGAGAAATCTCTATAGAGGACATTAGAGTTTTATTTATCCTCAGCAACACAATGATATCTAGGGCCAGCAAACGCATGGCCTCTATTATGAGGCCTTCCATGAGGCGATTACCAGCCATGATATCTGCTGGCGTTAATAGCAATGGTTTTCCTAAGCTGTGGAGAACTTACTCTACTACCCAGGTAGGGGCTGCATTTGCTTTTCTCACAGCTCTCTCCTATAAATCCCCTCGGCAATTACTCGTCTTTTAACTTCTGTCACCTAACGGTTGTTTAACCACTTCCTACAGGTTGGCAGAGAATTCCAAGAGCCAATGGCGCGCGTGATAGGTCACAGCCCAAAGATGTGCTCGCCGGATGACTGTATGGGCTTTTTGAAGAGCGGGCAGACGGTCTTCATACACGGCGGCTGTGCCACTCCATCAGTCCTTGTGGATGCAATGGTCAGACATGCAAAGCGGGAGAACCTCACAGACATCAAGACAGTACATATACACACAGAGGGGAACACGCCTTACGCCACGTCGGAGTACGAGGGGCACTTCCGCCCCCTTTCCCTCTTTATTGCGGGAAAGGACATGAGAGATGCAATCGCTGAAGGCCGGGCAGAGTTCATCCCGTGCTTCCTGAGCCAAGTGCCACGGCTCTTCAAAGAAAGAGTCGTTGACCTGGATGTCGCTTTGGTCCACGTCAGCCCACCCGATGAACATGGGTATTGCTCGCTTGGCGTATCTGTGGACTGTACGTAAATTCCCTGATCTTATGTATGAATCCTAGCTAAGGCTTAGGGCTCGTCTTCTTTTCTAGGTGCAAGGCAAGCCATCAAGAGTGCCAGAATTATTGTGGGCCAGATGAACCGACATATGCCAAGAACATTTGGTGACGGTAGGACTACATACCACTTTCTCCCTTAACTGTTCTATTGCGCTGTTAGGTTATTTAGCTGTTGCTTCACGATCTTTCTGCTAATCTCTGTCTACCACGTCGTGTATGGCTCCTTTGCCACAGAGGCCTGTCCCCTCCATGTAGTTCAAAGACTAAAAGGCTCCCCTCCCGGTCACTCTTCTCTTGTACCAGGCATTGTTCACATGAGCCACTTTGATGCTCTAGTACCCGTAGATTTTCCAATCTTTGAGCATCCAGCTCATCCTCCCAGTGAAGTCGAGGCTAAGATCGGCAAGCTCATAGCCAATGAGCTTGTAGAGGACGGAGCATGTCTGCAAATGGGCATCGGAGCCATTCCTGACGCTGCTCTAGCTGCTTTAGGTAGTCACAAGGACCTGGTCAGTAATATCCGCCCTGTCTGATTTTAAAAATGAAGAAAGCTGACTGTTGCCATAGGGTATCCACACTGAGCTGTTCTCAGATGGGGTTATTGATCTCTATGAAAACGGGGTCATCACCAACTCACGGAAGGAGCGACACACGGGCAAGATAGTGGCTGGCTTTGTTATGGGCTCTAAGCGACTCTATAAGTTTGTGGACAACAACCCTGACGTGGTCTTGATGGACATTTCCTACGTGAACAACGTGAATACCATCTCGCAGCACTCCAAAATGACAGCTATCAACTCAGCCATTGAAATAGACTTGACCGGCCAGGTCAACGCCTCCAGTTTGGGCGTAAGAATGTATTCAGGAGTCGGAGGACAGGTCTGTGATGCCGTCGGCCATGTCATTTTTTATTCTCATACTCCCTACTAACAAGCATCACAACTCGCAGGTTGATTATATTCACGGTGCCTCTTTATCAAAGGGCGGTAAACCTATCATCGCCATGGGGTCTGTCACGAGAAAAGGAGAGTCCAAGATTGTGCCATATCTCCAACATGGCTCCACTGTGACCACCACGCAGAATCATGTCCACTACGTCGTGACTGAGTATGGAATTGCCAGTCTGTTTGGAAAATCTTTGCAGGAGAGAGCACGTGCGCTTATTGATATAGCTCACCCAGACCATAGAGAGGCCTTAGAGAAAGCCGCATACGAGCGGCTTCGCATGCACCGGGGCAAGCGCTAAGAAAATTGGCGGAGGATAGGTAGAGCAAGAAGGCAAACAGATATATGGGAAGCTGAGCTGTTGCTGAGTGAAAACCTTCAAAGCATCAGAGTCAGGTTCAAGCAATTATTATTAACAAAGAGAAAACTATTTAGGTTGGGCCCTCTCAGCTTCAGATCCTAGGCACCTCCACGGCCGGTGCCGAGTACTCAAAGACCTTCGGGGCATATCAGGACGAAGGAGCAGAATATTAGACAACCAGAAGACATTCAAGCACTAAACCTTCTTCCTTTTTCTGTCTTCTCTGGTGTTCCTCTCCCATTCCATTGCCGCGCGCCTTCCATTGTCCCGTCTTCTTCTCTATCTATTATCTGAAGCTTACCGTTTTCATAGGAAGGAGCCAGTTCCAGTCGGCACTGCTAATGGGTAGCAGACCCATAGTTCCTAGCTTGTACAGCCCCATTGCCAATCCAACCAGGCTAAGTGCGAGGTATGTGAGCTTGGGGATCAGCAGTTCAACCTTTCCATCATCTACTGGCGCAAAAACTGGCGGCATAATGAGGAGAGTCAGAAGGCATGTGGGCCGCGATGGAGCAAAGTGAGAGACGGAGAGAAAGAAATAAAGAGGAAGGCCACTCCAGAGTCAGATACATTATCGTGGATGACACAAGAAGTGCTGCAAGACAGAGCTGGGTTGCCATAGGATAACTATGAAAAGGAGTAGACGTGGTCGTGGAGCACGGGTGAATTTTGATAGTCCAGCGAGAGAAAGCGGGAGCTAAAAGGGAGAAGAGGTGTTGGCGGGCGAGGAGAGAGAGAGTAAAGTGGTGATCCCCTACCTGAGTTGACAGCAAACATCGCTTTGACGGGCGTCATCATCGCCATGCCAGTCATCATAATGGTGAAGATATTTAGTCCAGTCCCACTCATCCATAACATGAAGGCAGTCATAAAGAGATTCTTCCCGGGGCCCAAGGAGATGTCCCGTGCTCGCTGTCAGAGAGTTAGCCTTAATTAGTGACCCTTTCCAGGATTCTTCCCTTGACCTTCAGTCTCTTCCTCTTTCTTGCTAGTGTCCACCTCATTAAAATGATAAAAAAAATTCTAACCGTCTCTCACCTTCTCCTTGAGCTCTCTTTGTCGTTTTTCTTCCTTCTCCGCAGAGACCAATGTCTTTGACTTCTACACATCAAATAGGCAACGAAACGAGAGTCAGAGCCAACTGCTGTTTCTAGGAGGATCACATAGAGACATACGGAATCTGCGGATATGACGCGATTATATCCTGGAGGTTCTAATGAGGCTGGAATGTCATCGCCTTTTCCAGGATTGGCCAGGTCAAACTTCCATCTCTTCCCGGCGCTCGTGCCTTTGTTGTTGCTCTCCATTGGTCGTCCCGGCTGCTGCTTTGCTGACACACAGTTACTCAGCCTTGCAACAAACTCACATCTATAGCTCTATTGCGGTCTGGCCTTATGTGTCTCGCCGAAAGAGCCGATGTGCTGACCCGAGGGGTTCTGAAGCTTCGATGAGCTCCGTCAGCAGATCTCACTTTTGGATCTGACAGGGGAGGCAAACTGTGGTGGCTCCATAAACCCAGGTCTCAGTTTGGGCTTTTCGGACGAGACATTCTCTACCTTTTCACCCTACCTCTGGGTAATATGGCTAAGCATGCAACCCTGTGGGTATCCTGGGTTGATGTGAAGGTCAAAATGAAGAGCTGCTCGGAAGTGCGCTGGTGGTATCGCTCAAGAGACCGAGACATCGGCGCTTTCTTGGTCTCTCCATCATCGCTAAGTCTGTCTTCAGTCTGGTTGATCCCTTCGAGGTAGTCTCTGACTGAGTAGCTTCACGGCGAAAGTCGGGTTCAAGGTGAGAGAGGGGCTGAGTCGTGCCGTGCATGGTCAGAGTATGTCCGCGGCAAGGTGAGCATCGACAGGAAGGACCGACACCGCAAGGGCTAGCACCATGGCGCAGCGCAGCGTGCGAGTGGAATACTTCATACAAGCGGCTGGAGCTTTGCCTGCGGACACATCGTCCGCCTTCCTCTTACCCGCCTCCGAGGTAATAGAGCTAAGACCATGTTTACTACCATCACCTTCCCTTCTGGCTGCCGGGTGCCTTTAGCTCCCAGTCATTCTCAAGACTCAGCAACGACACGATTGCCTTCTCTCATTTATCTCTTCCCTTTCTTAACTCAGTGCAACCTGGAGACTCTGAGGCGCGCCTTCCCTTTCGAAGGGAAGTTCCACTTCCGATGCCGGGAACGAAACGGAGCAGACTATGTATGGAGGGATCTCCTTCGTGATGAGCAGCAGCTGAATGTGACAGATGATGTGGCCTATGTTAAGGTCAATCACTCTCTTTCTGTTAGCTCTTGTCATCCTCTGTCTTTCTCTCTGGCGCTCTCATCGCCTCTCGTCCTCTCCCCTCCCCTGTCCCTCCTCCTCCTTCTCCCTCGCTCTGTCTTCTAGCTGCCCATGCCTTGCTGTTCTTCAATCTTGTCCTCCTTCCTCGCCTATTCCTCAGTTTCTTTTTGCCAATTATGGGCCAGTTATGGGCAGATATTTGAGTAAGGCTCTTTCCAGTCATTAGAACCTTTGTCACTGCTTGCAGGGAAAGTGAGACAGAGACAGAGAGAGAGAGAGAGAGAGAGAGAGAGAGAGAGAAAAAGAGGGAGAATAGAGAAAGAGAGCAAAAGATGGCGTGAGAGAGTGTTCTTAGAACTTGGACCGTCTGTGTCGTATCGGCTAGGTTCTTCCCTTACAAGAGGACGATGAAGAGACGGAGGACGGGAGTGAAAAGGCTCAGCTTACTCGGGACGAGGAAGAGTCTGTCTTAGACTTTGACTCGGATATGCAGATCTTCCATACAGCCGGTGAGATCTTTGTCTCCTCTTCCTTTTGGTTTTCATATATCTCCCTTGAAAGAGCACTGTCCTATCAATGTTCTCTTCACCGCTGCCCTCATTTTGCCCAACAGCTCTCGCAATCTCTCGCTAATGCACCTTGCTTCTCGTCTTCCACATTAAGACAAGCATGGTCCTGAGGTTATCCGAGATCCAGGGGCACCATTTCGCCGAGAAAAGGTGAGAAGTCACGTACTATCCATCCTTATTATCCCTCTTCGTTCCTATTAGGATGGCGTTCTAACCGACTACCACGCCTTCGTCGTCCGCTCTCTAGACGGGGCCTTATGGTGGTCTGACAGCCTTAAAGTCTGTGTCAGGAGTCGTCCGGCGATCTCTCGGAACAGGTGGTAGGTTAGATCTCTCCGTCCTCTTGCTCCCTGTGTGTTTACCCATGTCACCAATGTGTCTGAGAACTCCCTCTGTGTCGGTCAGTGCATTCTTCTTCTCAGCTATTCGTACTAATCTCTGCTTTCTTCGTCGTTCTACTATCTATTGCTCCTTATGTGAACCCCACAACATTTCCTGCCCTTGTAGGCGAGCAGCTTGGGAGGACAGCGAAGGGTTTCTATCAGACTGTGGTTCGCAATCGAGGTGAGGAGCCACGGTTACCAATCTCTCTGACAGCTGTAAAGAAGTGCTGACGGCCGTTGAGGCAAGAGGAACAGAGAGGGAAGATTGAGACTTAGACAAAGCGAAATCCTCAACATTCTCTCGCTTAGGAAGAGGCGCAGGAGGAGCTGCGCCTGCATCGCCGCAGGCGGGAAGCCAGCTTGGTGCCCTCCGTGTTCTCTTGCAGACCACTCCAAGGCCTCAAGAGCCAGAACATGAGATTTTGCTTCAAAAGCTTTGGCTCACGGTGGGTAGGGGAAGGCCTTTCTTGAGGCTGTCCTCCCTCTGGATAAAGGTATAGACTGAAGAGAAGATGAACACTTAGAGAAGCGGGGATTTGGCAGCAAGGACAGAAAGGACGACAGAGAAGAGATATGCAATTCAAGCTAGAGAAGGAGACGAGGAACTGCCTAATATTCTCTATTTTACTCGGCAGGTTGGCTTTTCTTCTGAGGATCCCTGGCGGGACATTCCGTCCATGCTATCTCTTCGTTCTCTGGTCTTCCTCTACGAAAATTGTAGGGACGAGGTAGCTGCCGTGCTCTCTCGACAGGTAGGGAGATAGGAGCTGGCAAGACTGGAACGAGCTCTTGACTAGCAATGAGGGCCAAAGTACTTGCCAAGGTGCCCATCCTGGTGATCATAAGATCGGGACAGCAGAAGGAAGGAAAGAGACCAGGAAGAAGAGAAAGAGGGGAAGAGAGAGCGAGAGCGACCGACCGAGACATACTCACACACACAGAGAGAGAGAGAGAGAGAGAGAGAGAGAGAAAGAGGGTGAGAGAGAGAGGAAGAGAAAGACGCTATGTTGGTGACGGGCAACATGAAGGATACTAAAGGGGTCTATGCAGGACTATCCTCTCGCGTCTGTAGGTTCCCAGCTGTGTCACATGCTTGGGGATGTACTGAGGTTGGAGGGAGGGAACTTCAACGCCACACCAGAGGTTTTCTGGGAGCTTTTCCAAGATCCGATGGCCTTTTATGAACTCTACGTACTTACGTTGAGGTTGATATATAGCCTTTGGCTTCCCTTATTCTCTCTTGACCCATGGAACTCTCTTCGACCTGAAAGCTTCCATACCTATACTCACTGCATGATACGTGGACTAGGTGACTTCCAAACCTCTTCAACGGTTAATCTCTATGGCTCCTTTAACCGCTGGTTTCCGTTCTTCATCACTAACCACTCCGTTCTCCTGTCTGCTCCCTCAGGGTGTTCGATCAACTCTGGCAGACGGCAGGCCCGGTAGGGGAACCAGTCCGTTCAGTGGTAAACTCCACGCAGTTCAAAGTGACGGAGCTGCTCAGCACAGGGCCGCAGAATATCGCTGATCTTAGGGAATTGTATGCCCAAACAGTTGGGGAGTCTCAGTCCACCTCCATCTCATCTGCGGGAGTCATCTAGGGCCAACCTTCCTGTCTATTTGATTGCTCCGCGTCTCTGTCAAGAAAAGCCACACTTTATTGTCTGTACGGTGCAAATGCCCTGATACAAAGTGTGAGAGCAAGATGCCATTTCTCGCTTCTTCCCCACCCGTATTTTCTAGGCCTAGCCCGATAGGAGCTCCTTAGTCTTCTTCTCTAATAATTTATCCGCTTCCTTGCTCTTGGTATCAATCAGGTGCTGAATCTGCCAAAGTTGCAGCACGTTTTAAGGCAAGCTAAGCTCAGTACACATTTAGGGTGGTTCGACTGGCTTTAGCTGAGGATCTAGCCTTCTCTCTCTTTCGGTCTCTCTCTCGTCTCTCGCTAATTCGGTTGGTGACTTGCTCTGGTTCCCCTCCTCTGTAAGCAGCTAAAAATTATTGCTCTCCACCTTACCTCCTTCTCATAGCGGTGCAAGTCATCCTTCGACCAATGGTCCTTCTTCCCTTTGAAAGAATCCATACCATCCTTCCGCAGTCGGCGGAGAGTCTGCTTAGTCTTAAGGTAGACGTGGAAGTCAGTGAATGAACGAGGCAACTTATTGATAAATGGGGCAAGAGGGTACACATAAGGCCAAGAAAAAAAGCCTAGTGACCTTAGTACCTTCTCTAGCGACTTGCCAGCCACCTTCACCAGCTCTTGCCGGCCTTCTTTAGTGACCCTAAGTCGTATTCCGTCAGAGTTAGTTGATAAGCACAGCAGCTGACACCGATGGAGAAGGCCAGCATCGGGAGAGTGAGAGAGGCGGCGTCTAATGGGACACCAAACACAAGCAAGATGGATGAGTCTCTACTGCAAATGGGATAAGCTGCTTACTTTGGCACATTGACGGTGAGGATGTTCCCCTCTAGCTTGGGATTGAGCCCAAGATTCGCCTCAAAGATTGCCTTCTGGACCGCCGAAGCCGTCTGAAAAGCCATGAGGAATTCATTGTTAATGCCTTTCTGCCAACCCTAGGAGATAATAGCCCAAGGAAAGATAGACTGCCAGAGCAAAATAAATCTGTCTCTGTCTCCCTCTATTCCCCTATTCTTCCAAGTTCTCTCAATTCATGTCGCTCTCTCCTCTGTCTCTCTGTCTCTCTCTGTCTCTCTCTGTCTCTCTGTCTCTCTGTCTCTCTGTCTCTCTCTCTCTCTCTCTCTCTCTTGGCCCCCACCCTTCTCTCTGTCCCTTGTTCTTTCTCAATCCTTTAATTCTGCTTGTCTTTCCCTCAACAGTGCATCCTCCAGCTACTGCCTCACCTCCACATCGAAGACCGTAACAATCAGCTGTTGGGCAGACTTAACGGAAACCTGGCCCAAGGCACTCAGAGGCATAGTGTTGTCATAAGCTTCCACGCTAATGTGCTCTAACATCTCTGACGTCCCAAAAGGAGAGAGGAAACGACATGAGTGAGGCAGGAGATGAGAGCAAAGCTCTTAGCTCGACACGGCTGGAGCTTTTTCAAAAAGGACCACGAGAACGACTGCAGTTAAAGGATTTTGAAGCATAGGTGACGACGAGAGTGAGAGATCAATCACATATTAAATGAACCAGTTGGGGAGAGAGATCAACGAGGTGCCGCAGATTGCTCTCGTAGGACACGTCTAAAGAGAAGCACAGGGGAAAAAGAGAGAGAGAGAGAGAGAGGGAGAGAAAGCGACACAGAGCGAGAGAGAGCAACACAGAGCGAGAGAAAGAACAAAAGATGGAGAGACAGGGTAAGAGAGGGAGAGAGAGAGGGAGAGAGAGAGAAAGAGAAGCATTACTTGGGTCCGCATGTCCCGCTCTTAAGGCCGCAAACTCCTTGTTAAGATGGTTAAGAGCACCGTCCATCCTCTTGTTGATGTCGTCGATGATTGACCGTGCCTGCTCCTCCGTACCAAGACCTTCTCCTTCATCCTCGGCTTCCGTAGGCGTCTGCTTCTTACCCTTAGCTGCCATGACCAAGCGTTTATACGGCCCAATCCCAAGGGCAATGACAAGCAAGAATAGAAAGGCCGGAAGGTGTGACTTAGCGAGTGAGACGAGGAAGATATTGCCATATAAAACGGCGATGGCCGAAGAGGGAGAGAGCTAGGTGCCGACAGCTAAGCCGAGAAGGAATGTATAGGCTCACCTTTTTTGGAAAAGCTTCTAACCTGCTCAGCGTGAACGGGAACGGATAGCCGTCCTAGCTCCACTGGGACTGAGAGAAAGGCAGGCGCTGTCACTCTTGGAGCTGCTGGCCGGGCTCTCAGAACCCGAGCAGGGACTTGCCTGAAATGGGCGCAAGCTCTGCGAATCATGGCTGGTCTGAGTCTCACTCGTTTTCCTCCTTGCAGCGTTCGTATGAGCCTCGCCTTTGACCTATCAGGCTGCTGGATCTCTACGATCTCCGCGTCTCTTTCTGAGGTTAGATTGAAGCTTTTGACCCAGATTTTTATTGGCCGCACCAAAGTTCACTTTAAGCGAATTATTCTGGGTAATCTTGCAGAAAGGAGCTGGAAGGTAGCTGGAGCTACATCGATTCTTTTAGCACTAAGGCGACAATCTTAGGGCTCTCTTTGGTGTTTTGACTGGAGAGGAGCTTCAGATGCCTGATTTCTGAAGATCGGAGACTGGTCGGTAGACAAAAGGAGCAAGACGGGAGCCATAACTGGTGTCGAGGAGTGAGACTATGCAGGCCTAGCCAGAGATAAATGGCTGAGCACCAGGTTCAGAGGGCGGAGCGAAGGACGGCACGCGCTGGGCCGAGATCCATGGCTTCTTGTTGACGAATCCTGAAGTCAAGCTCTGGTCTTCCCAGGCCGTAGAGGCTATCTCAGCGCCATTATCTATCTAGGAGCTAGTGCTTGTTCCTTGTACCTCCATACGCTCCTCTTCACGGAGCTTTGTTGAGATCAGCTATGGCAGGCAGAGGAGGAGGATCTATCTCCAAATGGGAGATCATGAAGATCACTTGGCGGATCACCAAGGAGCACACGGCGGCCACGGCTGCAGTCTATAGAGGCTACCGCCGGCATCTGGGGGCGAGGGTGAGGCGGAGGCTCGACTGGCCCGATGAGGAAGGGACGCTGAAGTTCACCTTCAGAGTTCTGCGCTCAATGCCTTCGGACGTGAAAGCGACAGTAGAGTGGTGCAGGAACTATGTGAAGGAGGCGATAGATGACGTGAGAAGCTTTATCAGATCCGGCTCTACCTCTCTGCCTCTTCTATACTATAGCTGAGGCTCACTCCCTACCCTGCGTGCTTGCTTAGCCTCGCCTCTGGCTTCTCTTGCTCGTTGCCCGTCGCCGTTGTGCTTCTATCTTTCCAACGAAAGGCTCTCTTGCGCTCTGGGTCCCTTGCCGATGGTATCACTTTGTTGCCTGTCTAGCCAACTGGGGTTCTCTCTCTTCAGTGGCTCGATGGCATCTCTCTTGATACCCATGCTCTCCTCCCTTAATCGTGAATCTGTCACTTATCTCTCTCCTTCTCTGGCCAGTCGTCGTCACGTGCACTCTGCATTGTTATCCACGTCTCCCAAAACTTCTGCGTTTCAGCTGCTGAACCTTGTCCTTCCCGCGCTCGCTTCTACTGCTTTGCAGGTGCGTCCGCTGCCTACTCCGAAGGATATTGATTCTCTTCCAGAATGGATGAAGCCACGCTTCAGTAGTAAGCAGTCTCTGTACCGGATGGTGTTCCACTCTGGCCTCACGCGAGAGGTAGCCTCCTCATTGCTGCTGTCCTATTCCGGCGGAAGAGTGTCGACACCTATTTCTCCCGCCCCATCCCCGCCGTGTGCTCTCTCTGACCTCCCTCTTGTCTACTGACCGCTTTCTCCTTCTTCTGTTGATGGATCCGTCACTGACGCAAGAATATCCTCTTCTCCTCTCTTCCCAGGAGCATCTAGCAATATTGAAGCGTGGCTGGAGCGACTATCTCTACTCCTTGAAGGTAAAGGAAGACCTCTTTCTCTCTCTCTTCCTTGGTCCGTGCTATTCCTGACTTCAACGTGCTTCCGTTAGCAGCATCACTCGCCTTCCTCTCCTGGGTTAGAGCCTATCCTCTTTCTGCGATCTAGGAAGTACTTCCCGAGCGTCTAGTGCTAGAAGTTCAGGATCCTAATGGGCAACATTCTCTCATTGTGGCATATTATAGCCTTACGTTTTATGTTTGGCAGCTCTCCTTCATCTCTAAGGACCGTCGAAAGCTGAAGTTCGTTGACTTTTCAAAGACCTCAATTGCCGAGCTTCGGGACATGCCTATTCCAGAGAAGACAGTCGAAGAGGAGAGGGCAGAGCGTGCAGCCAAGGCAATGGTGAACGGTAAGAAGCTGAGAGACAGCTGAGAGATGGAAGTACTATGAAGGTGATGATGGCGTGGTAAAGGTGGCTTGCTGCTTGTGAGAGGAAGAAGACTGGGTCACACCAGAGGGACAGAGGAGGCTTATACTAACGCCTTATCCTGTTTCGGTCCAGCTGCGAAATCTCTCCCTGACGTGCAGAAGACTTTGAACAGGTCCCTGGAAGAGACAATAACGGATATGAAGGACGCACGGCCAGTTCTGCAGGAGCTGGCGAGGGACAGACTCGAGGTCGTTAGGGCCTCCCTCGCCGCCTTCACCTCAGGTTTTCGAGAGGGAAGAGGAAGTGAGATCACCAAGCTGGAGAAAGAGCTTGAAGAGTTTAGAAAGACAGAGGAGGAGAAAGTATCGAAAGCCGACAAAGACCGCAAGGCTGAATCGGCTACCAAGGCATCGCAGGAGTTAAAGGCGGAAGATGAAGGAAAGAACCTGACGGCAGCTCAGGCGACGAATTCTGAGCATCACAACGTAGCACACCCAGCAGATGAAACACTCTCGGTCTCAGAGGTTTCAGTGTCAGAAGAGGATGCGCAGTGGTCGCTTAGAAGGAGACAACAAAGGAGGAGAAGGCGCATCCCGCTCCCTCTTAAACAAAGCTCTAAACCTTTCCTCCTAGACAGCTACCGATCAAGCGCTGCCCTAGTCGGAGACGAAGCCGTTGACCTCTCGCAGATGGGAGATGCAGAGTTTTCAGCTTGGGCCTTTAGCAGAAGGCAGCGACGGCGGCGGAAAAACGAGAAGGTTCACAGTGAAGAGCAGGAACTCTAAGAGACCCCTTTGGGAGAACTTCGAGAAGATAACCACGCGACCTACCCTTAAGACCTGTTGGCTCTCTCTCTCTCTCTCTCTTAGTCTATCAAGTTGGCTCTACACCTCGACCCTGGTTCACTAGTTCTGTTTCCGTCGGCAAACAACGAACTGGGACGTCGTGGGGTTGAGAGGCCCCAGTGCTGGGAAGGGAAGTGCTATCCATAGCCACACACGGGATGGAGGTAGAACTCTCAGAAAGGTTAGGGAGGCGGACAGAGAGAGAGAGAGAGAGAGAGAGAGAGCGTAGAGAGAGTAGAGATTGAGGACGAATGAGATGTCAGAAAAATCGTGCCACAAAAACTATCTTATTATTCTACAGCTGGGACATGAGAATATTGACACCGAGGTAGAGAGAATAGAGCAGACAGAGGGTGAAGCCATGGGCTCGGGAGAGATGCCAGTTGTTTCTCTTAACAGCAAAAAAAGTAAGCCCCAGCGCGCCGAAGAGGAAAAAGATAGAGAAGTAGGAGTAGGCGTCCATCTTGAAGGTAACAGGGCCTTCAGCTGTCGAAGGGAAAGACTTAGCAACCAGTGATGAGCATGTTCCTTTTGCATCACCGTTACCTCTTCCCTAGAGCTGTTCTTTCCCAATTCTTCTATCTCTCTTGTTTGGCTCTCTTGTCAAACGAACCTTTGATCACTCTCCTAGGCTATTGCTTTATATTCAATGTCCTACGCTATATCCACCTATACCTCTTCTGCGTCCCCTCTTGTTCGCCGACACTCAGTGCTTTGCTTACCGTTAAGAGATCTAAGAGCCATGGACAGGCCCAGTCCTATCAGTAAATTAAAGCCGGGACCGCCATAGCAACCTGCTAGCGCCATGTCCGCCATTCCTGTAGATCACACACAAGTACGAGCAAAGGGAAGAGCGTAAGACCGGGCAATAATTTTTTGGGGCAAAGGGAAAGGATTGTGCTTACCGGCTCGTGCCACTGCAAGGTCGTTGATTAAGTCCTCTAAAGAGTTGCCTATAGCTAAGATGGAGAGGGCCATCACGCTGTCGTCAATGCCAGCAATTTCCCCCATGGCGGTCAGCAGAGCCATCAACTGTGACAGATAGAGAAGGCAGAGAGAAGATCAGGAAGGTTAGGGTCCCCTTGAGCATCCCCCACGCAATCACGAGGACAAATAGTCTCCCGATCCCTTACCTCCTCTGCTGCCAGGTACGTCCATGCAATGCTCATTGCGAATCCTGCCATGAGTATGAAGAGCTGCCATAGACAGAGTGGTAGGAGGAGGTTAGAGCGTTAAAGACACACATAATATCAAAGCAGAGCATAAGGTCCATATGGCTTTACAGGCTCTCATGCTTAAGGTGATTGAAGACATAAGGACGGAGGTAGGATGGTCCTTACCACTGCTGTGGAGTTATCTGGAACCCGTTGACGGTGCAGAAGCAGATAAGACACCGTTGCCGCCACAGCTCCTACGGATAGTGCCACAAGTACGCGTTCCAAGCCTAAACATAGGAAGGAGAAGTATTATGTATTAGAGGCTAGTATTAGGACAAAGCAGTCAACCCATCAGCGACATCTGCAAACAAATGCGCCCAAGGAAGGTCGTCTAAGTGTTGGGAGAATTCCAAACCCGGCCACGGAATCTCTAGTACGTACCTCTAATAGTTGCTTCTAGCATGCCCAGGGCAAAGAGAGTGAATAGTGGACAAGCCAGGGACCAGGCGATGGCCATTTGCCGCGAGAAATCCTCGGGATCTACCATAGGAATGGTCCACTTCCTCGCATAATGGAGAGGAATCTCTACAATGGCGAAGAAAGAGTGCAGCACATCTCTCTTCTCAAAGAGAGAGCCATGGCGGCGACGAGACTCGCCTCGGACTTTGAGCAAAGACCAGTACAGAGAAGCCATGAAGGACTGGCTGGACTTTGCGAATCGAAGAGCTGAGCTCTTCCACGCATCGTGGAGGGTTTTCTCCTGGTTGTCTAGCAAAGATATTTCTACTTCGGGCTTATCTTCTGCTCAAGATTCGACACAGGGCGGCATGTAAGGGATACCATGTACAAGACGTGAAGGGAAAGCGCAACAGCTCGAACAGTCACCATGTGGGAGTGGTGCAATTTCTTACCTTCATTGTCTTGACTCTTACTAGTTTCCAGCTTCACTGCCTGCGGCACAGCCGCAAAGTAGTCAACAATGAGGTTAGAGACCGATTCTTCGCCTAGAAGACATGTCATGCTTTCTTTTCGGTCTGTTCCTGACAACGATGGAGGGATTGCAAGGGACGGTGGGTTTCGGGTTGAGAAATGATAAGCCGTGTATTTGGGCTTGGAAGGACCATCATCTTCAGCTGCTTCGAGAGGACTATGCCAATAGCCAGCCCAGTCAGCGCCACCTACTTCAGCCTGCAGAAAGACCAGAGACTCGTTAGGCAGCAAGAACATCGGCGGGGACCACAGCAGACTTGGAGAGGTAACAGACGCACGTCTTTACGGCGGCGGAGAGAAACTCTTCCGAACACATAGTAGTGTAAGCTGAAGTGCTGACACTTATGCAAGAGTGAGAGGCGCAGGGTCAAGGAATGGGACCTGACATGTATCAAGTATAGGATGAGAACGGGTCCCCTGGATGGATGAGAACGGGTCCCCTGGATAAGGTCACCGAGCAAGCGCTAAACAGCACACATCTGGGGTTTCCTACCTCTTGGTAGCTAGGCTCCGAAAAAGCCTTGCCGAGTTGTTTCTTCTCCCGATGCTGTCTCTCCATCCAGGCGACAACCACCACATGAGTCACGTAGAGTCCAACCATTGCCAGAGCCCAATGCAGTGTGAATTGCCCCAAAAGACCCATGATGAGTAGCAGGAGAAGGCCTGGTTTCCAAATGTCATATGAAGGATCGACGAAGACAGTGTCAGACAGGACGAAATACTAAGGGAGTAGGTCCATAAGGGGCGGCAGAGTGACCAGGAGTAAACAAAGGCTTGGCTTTAGTAGGTTGCCACGCGGACGCAGCAGAAGCAGTACTAGCAAGCGATATGGCCTGGAAGCCGAGTTAATGACTCACCGACAAAGTAAAAAGAGACATCTCGGATGAAGGCTCGTGGGAGGATGTGTACATCCGTGCAGATCGCCACGAGCCCGACTACTAGCGTCACTATACAGGCTCCTCCTCCTAGCAGAGCATTCATCCCCACCTCCACTGAACCCCTTCTGAAAGCGGCTAGAGAAGAGAAGACGTCAGGCGCCCCATTGCCAAAGGCCAGGAAGGTAACGCCCGCCACATCGTAGGAGAGGTTTAGCTGCAAGACAAGCATCAGTTAGCGGGCAATGAAAGGAAAAGACATTATCTGAGCTAGGCAGTCTAGTCAACATTGACTCCCAGAGGAAAGTCTCACCTTCTCACAAATATCAGAAAGAATGGGTGTTAGGTAGGCTTCAGCGGTGCTGCCCACTGCGGAAAGAAGACAGCGGTTAGACAACAGTATTAAGGCGAGTTGCATAGCACTGTTCTTACAGACGAAGAAAAGGACCAAGAGCCAAGCTGCGAGAAGGCAAAAGGATATGATCGGCATATCCTTCATGGTGCAATAGTGAAAGGCGAGGTAGTTAAGACCCAGCGGGCCTGGGTCACCCTCATCATAGCTGCAAGCTTCTGTCACTAGCAGGGTCATCCTTACAAGATGCCTGGACTCTCTGTGTGAAAAGCCTCTAGCTTCCCATTCGCAACCGCACCCGATTCACCTGCCCCTTCCTTTCCTCTTAAAAAATTATAGACCCTCAAAGCCACTTCACGCTTACACTCTCCTTCCTAGAGGGCCGTTGATCTCTGACTCCAAAGCCGATAATCTTTGTCTCAAAAGCCGATAATCTCTGTCCTCCGTCAGCGCTGAGGTTGAAGCTTCCGCAAGAGGAGCTGCCCCGAGCACTGAGATCAGAAAGAGAGGAACAAGGGAAAATTCTGTGTACTGTATTCTTGACAAAAGCCAAAAGAGTATTACGGATTTGGAATCGCCCGCAAGTGGGAAAGTGGGAAAGTGGAAAAGCCCAAAGTGGACATGTATGCCATAATTCAGAATAGAGCCAAAGGATTCCAGACATGTACTGTACAGTAACAGCTACCACCCCATAGCATTCCAAATAAATAAACAGCTGCATTCCTAATGCTGATCTCTGAAAGGGAAGAAAGAAGCATCAAGCACATCAGCTGCAGAGCAGCACTTCTGCGAGCTGTGGAGCGGCAGTTCTGCCAGCTGCAGAGCGGCAGTTCTGCCAGCTGCAGAGCGGCAGTTCAGCCCACTCAGGAGCTTTGCGGAGCTTTGTCTGCTGCTGAGGATGCTGCTGCTGCACTCTCCAGAAGTCATTGTTCGCCGCCGTCCAATTCCTAGCTTTCTGGCTTCTGAAGCCAGGGCCAGCAGCTGAACAAACATCAACATCTACTCCTCACATCATTTTTTCACAGACCGGAGATCAGTTAGGGACGTATCGTGATTAGTCTTACCCCTGCTATAAAGGCGAAAGATGTTTGGCTTCCGTAGCGGGCGAGCAGGAAGCCCTGGGTCTATTGACCTTGGTGTGTCTCCAGAGGACGCCATGCGACGGATGCAGGCTGTGGAGCTGTCAAATGCCGCTTGCATGGCCCTCAAGAGCGGCGACTACAAGAAGTCTGTAGACCTATACAACGAGTGCTTGCGACTAAGAATGAAGCTTAACCTCTCCAAAGTATATGTCTCTATTCCTCTCGTCAACGCTGCAGACGCTTACACTATGCTCAAGATGTTTGACGAGGTAGGAATCACGCGATCACAGCTGCGGAGAAGGAGTTCTTCTCACCATCTTTCTCTCACACACTTAGGCTGAAAAAGTGGCTCAGGAGGGACTCAAACTACGCAAGGAATGTAATGATCCTGATCTCCCAGCTGCCGTAGAGTGCCTCCGAGATCTTCATAAGGCTCGCGCAAAGGCCCAACTTCCGGCCGCAGACTGGGGCTCTTTGCAAAAGACATTCTGCAGCAACTATGGCTGCGTGAACAAAGGGAAGCTGTTGTCCTGCGGAAAGTGCCATGGGACGAAATATTGTTCAAGAGATTGCCAGAAAATACACTGGAGATATGACCACAAGCACCTTTGCAAGGCATAGGCCTTTTCCCCAAGCGCTCTCTAGCATTGGACCTTTTCATTAACACCATGAGCTCAGGAAAAGATGTGTGGGACTTATAGGCTTTCACCCTTGTCTCCCACAGGAAAGGAACATCAAGGCCTGGGTACTTAGGGCCGACCATCCTGGCGCTTTCTTGGTGCCTCTTGGTCTCGAACATATGGCAAAGTTGATTGTCCAATTATTTGTGTGTGCTAAGCTGGGTCGTGGGAGCCCGCCCCTGTCTGAGCTCTCGTAAATGTCTATAACCGTCTGTACATAGAAGGTTAATGTCTATAAACCGTCTGTACATAGAAGGTTAAGGCTGGCTCGCTGTATAGGAACCTTCCGCTATATATCTGTCGAATGAAATCCACATAATCAATCCATACCTCTACCTTGCCCTTGCATCCTGCAAAGCAGGTTCCCAGCATTCAGTGGCAAGCATTGTCTTTGGAATCCCTGGTGAAGGCAGTCCCATGCCCTTTCGTACATGATCTCCCCGCCGCATCTTCTCGTATCGCAAGGGTGATCGTTTACTTTCGCTTCTTCCTATTGCACGCCCGGGGTTACCTGCCCATGATGCGAGCATGAGAGCAATCCGTCGAGGCAATAGCTCTTCCACCTTCGGCCCGCAGATAGTCAGCGTTAATAAGCTTCAGCAGTCCCTCATCGGACCTTGGCCGGCAGGTTCTTTGGATCCAGACCGTCCGTCAATCAGAATCCATCCGTCAATGCCGTTAACGGCTTCATGGGGATTTATAATCTACACTTCACTTTATTTATTCTATGGCTTCCAATAAGCCGACATCTCACTGTTTAGAGTTTGACGTAAGAAGACAAGCGGCGATTAGGATGTGGAGAGTGGAAGAGAAAGTTGCAGGCTGAGTTCCTTTCCCATCATCACAAACCTCAGATCACTCGGCCGTTCAAAGATCATCTAAAGCTTCAGATCAAGCTTCCAGACGTGGCAAAGGTCTGCCAAGTGCTACAGCTACAGCTACCTCCATCCTGTTCTTTTCTGAAGTGAAGTGGACTTTGCTTGGGCCGACGCAAGCAGCTGGAGCAAGGATTCGTCAGCCCTATATAAGCCTAGAACGTACCACTTTTTGAGATCAGGGAAGTGATATAGATCTAGAGATCAGGACAGGTCCTAAAGGCAAAATGGCTGCCACCGAGCAGCTCGTGGGGCAAGAGGACCTTGGAATGCTTCAAGAGAAGGTTTTACTGTCCATCAAGCGGACAAGAGCCATGTTTCAGTCCGATCTTGGTCTTCCTGTAGCTGAACACCTCCCCAGGTAGTGAGCTTAGTGATTAGAGGGGAAAGTTATGAACTGATGGCTACTACGTGCAGTCAAAAGATCAAGGTTCGATCAAAGATTAGAGCGGAATATGAAGCAGTCAAGGACCTACCACCTCCAGTGCCAGCAGCAAGACAAGGGGAAGAGCCTAGCGAGACTGGTGAGGAACCCAGTGAAGCCTTAGCAGAAGGTATTATCACATTCATTGCGCCGCTGCCCTCATCTCGGTCGACTGACGATTGTCTTCAGCTCCTCCCTCAAAGATTCCTGTGTCCACCGTGGATAAGGTTATTGAGAGTATCAAGGAAGACGAGAAGCAGGCTAAAAAGTACGCGTTCTTCACCGTTTTCATTCCTTCTATTCCGGAATCTTAGCACTCATCCTTCAATTTTCTTTCTAGATCACAACCAGAAAGCACAGGACTTATTGCCTACCAGCCCAGGCAGACAGGGGCAGCACCAGGTCAAAAGGCCATGTCAGGGGCACTCGTCGCTCGAAGAGCACCCCCATCTGTACCCGTACCAGGTAGAACAAGTCCAAATGCTATCTTCGCAGTTTCAGCCGTAAGTCTCACCGTCACGCCCTACAGAATGGCATGCGCCTTGGAAACTCATGCGCGTCATTTCGGCGCACTTGGGCTGGGTGCGTTCCGTGGCAATGGACCCTACAAATGAATGGTTTGCCACTGGTGCAGCTGACAGGACCATTAAGGTGCGAAAGCTAGCAAAAAAGTCCGAAGGAGACTGAACGGTCGGGGTGGCTAGAACCGGTGATGGAAAGCGAGAGAGAGATGAAGAGAGGCAAGAGAGAATAGGGCTAGGAGAGTTATTTAGCGTGTTAGAGAGGACAACGAAGTAAGGGCCAAGAGAGGGAAGTATGCTAGTGCTTTTGTCTGCCTTCTCATTATTTTACCTGGAGTTAGATCTGGGACCTGGCTTCGGGTACTTTGAAGTTGACCCTGACAGGTCACATCAACACTGTCAGAGGACTTGCGGTCAGTGCAAGGCATCCTTACCTCTTCTCGTGTGGAGAGGACAAGACCGTTAAATGTGGGTCTCTCTGCAGCTTTGTCTCCTCAGTCTGCCTGCCCGATGGTTCTCCCCTTCCCGACATGGCCTCTGCCCTCCTCGTTCACCACTGCTTTCTGATAGTGCTTCGGGACCTCTATTAGGTTGGGACTTAGAGTATAACAAGGTCATCCGGCATTACCATGGCCATCTATCAGGAGTCTTCTCCTTAGCACTGCATCCGACGCTAGACATTCTGATTTCCGGAGGCCGAGACTCTGTTGGAAGAGTAAGCCAAGACCACGTGTTGTCTTTCTTTTTTCTCGTCCGGAAGCTGTTCTGTGTATCTTCTTTTTGCTTTCCAGCAAGCGGGGGCTCATGTAGGCAGACGGTTATCTCGCCGCTCCATTGCATCTCCATCACTTAGTGAATTGTCTTTTGACTCACGGAGTGCTTTGTGGACCCTCACCTTCATCATTCTTCCTCTTCTTCTTGTTTGTTTTAAGGTGTGGGATATGAGGTCAAAGCAGCAAATTCATGTCTTGGGAGGCCATACAGATGCTGTCGCCTCCATTTTGACGCAGACCACGGATCCACAAGTGATCACCGGATCTCACGATAACCAGATTAAGGTAGGGTGTGGACTTCGAAGTCCAGAATGGCATGTTCAAGGAACTTTCGTGAGAAGCCCAATTGACTAATGAGACGTTTTCAAGCTCTGGGATTTAGCGGCAGGGAAATCAATGGCAACTTTAACGAACCATAAGAAGGCTGTCAGAGCGCTTGTGATGAACCCAGTGGTAAGATGAGATATCCTTCGCCTTGAGTCGTCGGTCCTCCCTCCGTTGGCAGGACGGCTTCATGGGTCTGCATCACACACTGTCTTCAATGACCCACTGTTCCGGCTACTGGCATTCAATTACTGGGGCTATGGCTGTGCCCTTTCTTAGTGGCAAGCACGCTAAACTTGGGGTCTGGCCATTGGACCTTGTCTGTCTATCTATCTTGTACATTCAGGAACACACCTTTGTCTCAGGAGCTGCGGACAATCTGAAAAAGTGGAGTGCCCGAGACGGCAAATTTCTAAAGAACTTGTCGGGCCACAATGCGATTGTGAACACTTTGGCTGCCAACCAGGACAATGTTCTCGTCTCTGGTGCTGATAATGGCTCGCTTTATTTCTGGGACTACTCGTCAGGGTACAACTTTGCTAAGAGTGAGACTATCGTGCAACCAGGTAAGACCCATCTAGCTGTGGAAGCTCATCTGTTCTCCTTCTTTTTGTCTCCCTGTCAACTCGACTCGGTCTGCTAGTCGGTCACGCATCCTTCCTTCCACAGCTTAAGGACCTGTCGTTGGCCCTTATTACCCTGATCACCTCTCCCTACTTCCGTATAATGTTCGTGCGTTTGTCCGAGTCCCCACTGTCTCTTAAGCGCTCAATATAACTCATCCTTCCCTGCATCTTTATAGGGTCTTTGGATAGCGAGGCCGGTATTTTTGCCTCCACCTTCGACATGACGGGCAGGTAAGGCTTTTGCTATCAAGGGGCGTTGAGTTCTAATGTAGGGATACTGATTCTCTCGGTGATTCTCAGCCGCTTCATTACTTGTGAGGCGGACAAGACTATTAAGATATGGAAGGAAGATGAGACCGCGACACCTGAAACTCATCCGATTGATATGAAAGCCTGGACCAAGCTCTGTCTGCAGAAGAGACGCTATTAGACTTGGTAGATTCGCTAGCTTGCTAAATGTAACATAGATACACCCGTGAACATATTGCTAGCTAAGTCTTGCCGCGAGCGAGATCAGCTGTTCCCAGCTCTCGTCTCTCTCTTTCCATCACTCTGTTCCGGCTTTTCAGCGTGCGTGTCTTCTGGTTCCTCCGCCGATCTGTTATTATCCTGCTCTTGGCGTGCGACCCAGTATACTACTTCCTTGCTATTGCCAAAGTCACCAGGGCATGGGCGCCAGGTCCACTATCTGGGATCCAGGAGGTAACCGCGGACTCTACGGTGAGGAGCTGGTACAGTCTCTCCTTCTCAAGCTGAAGCTGCATGCGTCTGCCAGTGCTGCACGATCATCTAAGTTTGTCTAATGAGGAGTACTCCTGACATACTTTTCATCAAAAAAGGCAACCTGAGCCAATCAGCTTCCTTGTTTTAGTAGGATATGTGTAAGCTTGCGCTTAGTTCCCTTCGTGCAAGCCCCGCTAGATTCAGAGTTCAAGGTCTCTATTCGTCAGAAATCTCAAACTATTGAAGCTCTAAATATCAATCCAGAGTCTCTGTCAATCTGGAACTCTCTGACTGAGAGTTGTAGAGACACAGAAGATGTCCTCAAGACAGCAACGACCGTCAACAAGGAGTGACAGATAG
>FLMG01000364.1:931-14689 GCA_900088475.1 Hyphochytrium catenoides | reverse complement strand
GTTGATTGATCTACTTAGTAATTGTGTCTTGTATTATCTACAAGATCCAGTTACTGTTTCTTCACTTCCCATGATGACTCACCTTGTGATACTAGCCTACGTACTATACCTCTGAAACACTTTGTTTCGTGTCTTCTCCCTCTTTTTCTTAAGGTAGAGTCTGGAACTGAGAGCTTTTTAAGAGCTCAAGCATTCATCAGTCCAGCTCTACAAATTTGTCAGCACAGCACAGTAACTGCTGACCCTTCAGATTGAGAGAGTCCAGGTATATTCATAAGAGACGCAGAGGTTAACTTCTTAGCCTAAGGTTTCCTATGCCAGAGTAAAGTAGTCACCACTTGAGCCCGGTGGAGTGTTCGCTGACCTCACTTGACTAAGGTCCATGAGGTTAGGTAGGCAACAGCTTCTTTCCCGGTCCGTTACAAGTTGACCAAGTATATCTCCATACATAGTAGCCTCTGTACGTGACTTGTACTCACTAAGCTACAAGAAGGAGGACGGAGGGATTTGGCAATTCCAGTGCTACAACTTGGAGATGATGCTTGGAGCCATACAGACCTACAGAGGTCTCATGGAGAGCGTAGAAGCATTGAGAGCGCAGAGGAGTTAGCGGCTGGAAGCAGCTGTCAGAAGCTGAAGAAGGAGAAGAAGGAGAAGGGGCGAAGGAGGTTAGTAGGCAAGGGAACAACCAAAGGACGGTGGTGATGATGATATCGTAGGAGGGAAGCGATCTTCTTCGGCTGTCGTAGGGAATAACAGCAGAGTTAACATTTGTCACTGCAATCCAGAAGCCTTCCCTATGCAGCAACCCATGCTGCGGGGTATCAAGGTCGTTTGTCTGAGAAAGCGAAGTGGAGGAAGTATGGGTGGTCCCTGTCAACCTGTGGGGCTACAGTTTGTGCCGCTGTCTGGGAGTCTTTTGGTGGTGGTATGCCCTATGTCGTCCTGGACGCTGTGCAACAGCTGGTTAAGCTTCAGTGTGATCGTGCCACTCTTGAGGCTTCCCGTCCTCTTGATCATTGGTCTCGGTTAGAAAAAAAGGCGGCTCTGAATCTTCATATCAGAATCTATTTCGCGATTCAAGAAGAGAATGCGCTACAGATTGTGAAACGCATTCCGATCCAGCAGTTGGACCCCGCTCTTGCTTGCATGATTGAGCCTGAATCATGATGATGATGGTCTCGGGCGCAACCCCTCTTCTTCTTTCCCTCATTCGTCTCCTATCATTAGTGGGGAAGTGTTCAACTTTGATTCTTCTTGCTCTTCCGACACTGATGATGGAGGAGGAGATCGTGTCGAAGAGTCGAGGGCTATGTAACTCTTGTCACTTTTTCATTTTCATTTTCTTATTCTTCTCCTTCTTCTTCTCCTCCTCCTCTTTCCTTTTCTTCGTCTTCTACTTCTTCTTATTTATAACAAATAAATATAGCAATAAGATTGCAGAACCATAGTAAGTCTCAGGTAGCTAACAGGAGACCAAACCTTGCAGCACTACATGTTCGTCAGAAGATTGGACAACACGACCAGAGTACTTGCGCAGCGGTAGTATTACCAATGGACTTCATGTCATGTGCGCGCCACCACCACTGCAGCTGTCATACCCACGTCAAAGGAGAAGAAGGAAGGTAATGGAACGGATGGTAATAAGGCTGGGGTAGATAGTCACCTTCGCAGATGTGTCTTATTTCTCCTTCGCCCTCAGCCTCGTCCTCCCCTTACAAACAAATACAAGCTCGTTCTCCTTCGATCGTCCGAACTACTGAGCTCTTTCCTTCCTTCTTGTTTCTACTGCCCTTCCTTGCGGACAGGCGGTCGAGTACAGAAGGAGGGCTGTTGCTTCCCCCGTAATCCTTGCCAGCTACGCACTAGATTAGAATGTTGAATTCACCATGGTGGTGGCACCTGCCATTACTTCGCAATACGTGATGACGAAGGACCCGTACCGATCAATCTCACTAGTCCCAGCAAGCAGCAGTAGTGGCATGGTGAGCTTCTAACGGATTCCAGTGGTGATACAAACAAGGACGAGTGGAGCAAGCCCTGGATGCCAACGCTCTAGGTGCACTGAGGCTGCAACTATCTAGGGGCCCGCTGGATATGATGAGGATAAGAGTCATCTAGGAAGCAGAGACGCTCCGATCGCCTGATTAGCGCCAATAAGGTGGTGTTGCAGCCCCTTGGAACATGCATCCTATGGCATAATGTACGGAATTCCTATGGCATTATCGGAGGGCGAATTATTTGAACCCTTCCTTCCTTCTATTCTGGATCTTCTGCTTTGCGCACGGGCTCGCTCCACAGGCCCAGATGCTCCCGACCTTCGAGCAGAACCACCAAGTTTAGGCGCTCGGTAGCAATCACGGCTAGCAGAAGTCTGCTTGCTGAAGGGAACCTTCCGGCTGCCCCTTGATTGTGCGAGAACTGGCGATACGCTTACCATTATTATGTTCCGTATCAGAAGGATGGATATAAGCATTATAGATCATACAGACAAGCTCCTCAATACTAAGGAGAGCAATATTAGAGACCATTAGCTACTCCTATCCTCCGCACACTGCGGCCTCATCCTGGAGTCTTGCGTTCTGCTGCTAAAGTGTGCCTACCACGCACCTAGCTTCGTCTTTAGGGGAGAGTGTAGCTCTCGATGACGGAAGGAGATAGCAGAGACGATATTTGCAATCGCCAAGCGTCCTGAGGATTGCTCTTGGACGGGTTGCCGCCCTCCTCGATGTTAGACTACGTGGTCGATAGAAGGGAAGAGGACTAATAAATATCACATTAGCATTAGCAGATAGCAGGAAGGTCAGGTCGGAGCCATATCCTTCATCTTTTGCCTTCCTTTGTTTCCGTATCCCCAGGAGCCTCGTATTCACCTTCTATTCCCGTGAGCTCTCTCTCAACTACTCCTCTGCCCCTTCTGCTAGGGATAATACCGTTCAGCATCCCTTGCAACCGATCGATGGGTCCTCTCCCGCTGCTGCTCGGGTCCAATTCCAGGGCAGGGCGAAGCGAGGGGGGAAGAAGGTTGTCCTCTTCATCATCGCTTCTTTTCATTGTTCCAATTCCCTTCTCTGACACAGTTTTGTCCCCGACGGAGGTTTGTGAAGAATAAGAAAGGGAGGAAGGGCGCGTGGAAGGAAAGATTCCGGTGGCTATTCTCTCATTGACTAGCTGGAGGATCCGATTCTGCGGGAATAATTAGAAAACGACAGCAGGACAGGGATTAGGAAGCCAGAACTGCAATAGCCCAAGGATCCACACAAAGCAGCAGATCACCATTGGAGGGTGGAGTTAGATTCAGTCAAAGGCAAAAGGAAAGATGTTATAAGTTCTTGACCTTCTCTTATACCAGGGCGGAGATATAGAACCTCAGGCAACCGAGATGGGAATAGATAGAGAGGACCGAGGAACACCACAAAAAGCAGCATCTGCCCAGCCGCTGAGAGAAGGATGTATTTCTTTTCCTCAGCCTTTTCGTTCGCCTCCCTGTCTCTTTACCTCGAGCGCTTTGTTGAAGTTGCGAAGCTCTTTGTACCTCGCTGCCGCCACTTTCGCGTCTTCCTCTGAGGCCATTTGGTGCTGATGGAGGAGGTCGTGGAGCCGATTAATTGTTTCTCGCTGTAGAAGGACGGCGAGAGAGAGAGCGACCGCATGGGTGAGGATGAGGACAAGAACCCAGGGACGGTAGCACAGGCTCAGCTAGAGGAACGGCCGGGCGGTTGGACAGCTTAGACGGGAAACGGGAAAGAGGACTTGGGCATCAGATGTGACAATGCTAAAGCATTCCAGACTAAAGAGCAACGGCAGAGTAAGAGATAAAGCACCTGATTGGCCACTGTGGTCTCCAGCTCGGCTATCTGACTAACGGAGCTTGGATCGTCCCTCATTCTGTTATCCAGAGAAGCAATGGAGGGGGAGACTTGCAAGATCCGATCCATGCCACTGCTTTTCTTGAAGCTTTGGCCGCTGCGCCGAGCAGCGGAGGACGACAGTGGAGTAACGACAGGTTGAGGCGCGGCGTCTACGGTGACCGAGATGCCTAAACCGGCGCCTAGGCCAAGGCCTGCCATGCCCGTGCAAATTCAAGAAAGGAAGAACAAAAAGCGTTAGAGAGGGAAACTACATTCTAAGAGATGAGAGAAGCGACCGGAGCGGAGTAACAAGGCATGCACTCAAATAGCACGAGATAGAACAGCGCACACTCACCTCTGACTTTCTTCGTACGAAATGAAGACAAGGAGGAAGTATGCTCAACGGTATCTGTCCCTGGTACCCCAGGCACTCCCTCCCGCAGCTGGAGATCAACATCGTCGCGACCACTATACTCACCTCCTTCACTCGATGGCGCGAGCTGCCTCATGCTCAGAGACATTGTGGAGGATATCGAAGCAGGGGACTCATCTCTTCCCACTTCTTGGGCAGTCTCATCCAGCTTAGAGGGAATTGTGTCTTTTGCTTCTTTCTCTGCTGTGTCTCTTTCGTAGCTCTTCAAGGCAGAGGAAGTTTGAGCAGAGGCAGGTAGTTGAGGAGGGATAAGCACGCGGGTCAGCGCTCTGGCTCCATCCTCGCCCTCTCTTTCCTTCAGTTTCTGCGTGAGGACGCAAATGAGCTCATCCTTGTCCTGCAGCTCGCAGCTGGCCGAACTCTCGATATAGAGACGGTGGTGGGCTTCCCAGCCAAACAGCTCCTGTTCACCAAAGATGGAGGAAGAAGATACAGGACAGGAAGAACGAAGATGTAGGGGGAGGAGACAAGGGGCAGAGGGTAACGGGTTAATAAACTGGACAAATAGGGGAAGAGAAGCAGGGCGATGGCTAGGGCAAAGCTTCCATCTACGATGAAGAAACATGGGGAAATCACAACTGACGCTGTGAGACCGCACACAAGGGCAGAGCCATGGTCCCGTAAGTAAGTACATCCCGAGCCAGCATCCGGGGCAGGCGAGGCCCGCGCAAAGAGACACTGAAGGCGGCCCTTTCCTCCTGCGCTCTTCCTCAGCCCTCAAGGTGGTCGTCACAGCTTCTTCACTATTCAGACAAAGAAGCTCTTCCCACTCTGACTCTATTCCGGATTCCTTACCCTCGTGAGCTCCTGAACCTGCTGTTGGCACTCTTTCAGTTTCCTTTCCTCTGCTCCTCGGCCTTTCAAGGCTGCCAGCAGCTGCTGCCCATGACCCAGTGCCGCACCAAGCTGCTGCTCTAAGCTCATCGACCGGCGCTGGGCTGCTTCAGCATCACCTTTGAGCACGACTCCTTCTTTTTGCAAAGACGAGAGGTTCGACGAGAGAAGCGATAGCTTATCCTACATATAGAGCGGGCGGGATGAAGGTCAGCTCGTGAATCACTGCTTTCGCTTCTCAACTGCCCATTCACTCTCTCCGGAGGTCACCTTGGGTTGGCGTCTGGTGTCCTCGTAAAAGGTTCATTCTCTTTCAACGGATGCAACCTGTGCCCTCCTTATACCAGATAATTATTGACCGCCCTCCTCACCTGCACCTCATGTTGCCACCTCCTCTGTTGCTCCTCGAAGGCGTTGAGCTCATCTCTTTGCCTGTTTGCTGCAGCTTTTAGCTTCTTTGCATGTTGCTGCTGTCGCGCCAGCTCTTCCCGCAGCGCCTTGTTCTCATGCTCCAGCGATTCCCGAGCTCTTTCGTGCCTAAGATGAGGAACAAAGGAAGCAGCATAGCTGACATTAACAATGACTCGAGGTAGATAAAGAGAAGGCGAAGAGATGGCACCTGACTACAAAGCCACAACATTGCAGGGAAATATCTAAGGATCACCAGCAGGCAAGTTAGGAGTCACTGGACACTAGGAAAGGTGATCTACACCGACAGCTCCAAACTGGGCTGAAAGCACAGAGATATGGACGGGCGATACGATCGCAATTAACTCCTGGAAAGTAGGGTAGGGCTAGGGTCAAGCATGTGACCTGAGAAAGAGTAGATACTGCCACATCAAGAAGGGAACTAAAGGGGCCAAGGCAGACGGAGAAGCAAGCGGCAGGCAGGATAGCACTGAGGGAGAAAGGAGCAAGTCATCCAGGAAAATCGACCTGTTTCTTTGCCTCAGCTGCCTCCAGCAGTCCTGAACAATGTATCGCTCGTACGCTAGCTCATTGCTGAGCAGCAAAAGGCGTTGAATGAGTAGCGCGACGGACTCGGGAGGCAGCGCGAGAGGGCTTTCAACAGACGAAGGTGCGAAGGACTCTTTCCTGCCATCACTGAAAGTCATAGCAAGAGAAAGGCCGCGACATTGTTGAAAGATCTGATCCATGAAAGAGGCTTCTCGCTCTAGTGTTTTGCCTTCTGTCTCCTTCTCTTCTCCTGCTTGTCGTGGTGAAAAGGAGGGAAGAAGAGGTAGAGTTGCAACGCTCGGAGAGCTTATCACTAGCTCTTCCAGCGCACTCTGTATCGACTCCGCCGATGTTCTTTGTGGTTTTTCTCCCTCCTCGTCCTGCGGAGAGAGGAGGCCAGGATGGAAGCGTAGATCCTTGACTAGGGCTTCCGAAAGAGAGAGACACTTAGGGTTTGGTTGCACAGGCAGAGTGATTGACGCGGCATGGAAGCGCTGGAGGGTGTGGAGAGTACTTCGCGGAAAGACTGCATAGAGATGGACCACATATTTTTGGACCGTGCTAGACAGCTCCTCCTCATGGGAGAGAAGATACAGACCACCTTCTCCTTCCTCCCGTACGCTTTCCCTTTCAAGAGATGCCTTCCCATGGTCTTCTTTCTCAATCTTCTTCTCTGCAAGGTCTCTGTCTATCTTCCTTTTGTCTCCCGCTTTTCCAAAAGCCCTTGCTCTTTCAACCGAACGAGAGAGAGAATGACAAGAGACGCTTGTCAGTTCTAAGGCCCTCCACAGGATTTCCTGCAAGGTCTCGCGGAGAGAAGAGAGGGTTTGGGAGAGGGACGGAAGGAGGATGACTAAGACCCACAGAGCCACCGTGAAGGAGACGACGTCCTCTTCCTGCCTCCCCAAGCGTACCAGCAAACTCTTTAGAAAGTCCGAATCTAGAACATTTCCGACGTCAAACTCTTCCTGCTGCAGCATGTGGCCCACCATCGTAAGCACCCCGCTCTGGAGCGCAATGTTCTCGGATTTCATGAAACGATGTGCCACGTCCAAGAACTCCTTCCCATGGCTCTCTGCGTGCTTGGCGAGCACACGGAACACGAGCGAGTCCTGCAGCGGCGTCAAGCGGAAGGGCGCCAGAGCACAGGTGTGCACCAGATATTCCAGCCTGCCGATCTCTCCAGGGAGCAGGCGAGGAAGAATTTGCACTACCGCCTCCTGCAGACCTCTGTGATGGGAAGAGAGAGAGGAGAGAACAAGGCGATACCAAGGCTGGAAAACGGAGCGGAAGTCTGCGGAATGGATTGTCTCCTCAACATTCACAGCCTCCAGCAGCCGCAGCACGTACCCCAGCCCGGCGCAGGCCTGAACGTCACTTAACCTGCATTCCTCCGAATTGAGCTGCAGGAGAAGAGAGATCTTTTCAAGGAACGAGAGGACGAAGGTTTGATTCTTCTCCACCCTCGCCAGGCAGGACTGGCAGTGGTCCTCCTGCACTCTTCCCTCGCATATCGAGGCCGCTACGCGCTTGAAGAGCGTCTCCATCGGGTCAATAGTTCCCCTCGTGCACTCTTTCCTCCCGCCTCACCCTCCGAAGGCTCTCTTATGGATCTGCTCGCCTGCGGCAATATCTTCCCGGCGAGTCAGGACGAATCGTGCAGTCAGTCAGGGTGGGCGCATGGTGCAGCTGCCATCAGGAGCTGCGATGTATCTGACGACGAAAGACAGTTGAAGAATAGAGAAATGAGGGAGGAACGCAGACCTCGAGAATAGCGAGACAGAGAGACAGAAACGTCCGAAGCTCAATAGCTCATGGGACGTATTGGCAATTGTACCCGTGCTGTCCGAGCTTGTTGATGTCATAACGGAGGTATGGCCCCGAGCGGGAGAGAGAGAGAGAAAGAAAGAGAGAGAGCGAGAGAGAGAGAAAAAGAGAGAGAAAAAAAAAGAGAGAGAGAGAGAGAGAGGGCCAAGACAGAAGAACGAAGCGAGAGAAGAAAGGCCACAAGAAGCGTCAAGAGGAAGGTTCGGATGGATTCTCTCCTCCATCATCCGTCAGAAGGAGGAGAAAGAAAGAAGCTGTGAATCCCAAAGACACAACTCGCTTCGCACAGTAGGAGTGCCCCATTCCGAATGAGATCTATGTGAGACGTCAAGAATGAAACACCGAATACTGTAAGGTTACAGTAATCAACCAATAAAGACTAAATATTAGATCAAAGAAACAGTTTTATGGTTAGTTCCGCTGCCTTGATCATCGTTCTGATCCGTGGGTGATGGCGCCTGCTATCCACTGAATACAGCTGTCTCTCTCTTGCTCTTCTCTCTTCCTCTCTCTCTCTCTCCTCTCTTTCTCTCTTTCTCTTTCTCTCTTTCTCTTTCTCTCTTTCTCTCTTTCTCTCTTTCTCTCTTTCTCTCTTTCTCTCCTTCTCTTTTTCTCTCTTTCTCTCTTTCTCTCTTTCTCTCTTTCTCTCTTTCTCTCTTTCTCTCTCTCGCTCTCTCTGTCTCTCTCTCTCGCTCGCTCTCTCTCGCTCTCTCTCTCTCTCTCTCTCTCTCTCTCTCTCCCTCCCTCTACTGCTCTCCCTTTCACTCTCGTCTTACATGATTCCTGCTACTGCCTTCCCCAAGATACGCCATTAGTCCTTTTCCAATCCTCTCGCAGCTTCTAATAAGAGCATCGAACCTTTTCTCCTCGTTAGCCAGGAGACGCCATTGCGAGCGGCCGAGAATGTGCCGCTTCGAACTATGAGGACGCTAGCAGGCGCTGGCGCTGGAGTCTGAGGCAGAAAAGAAGAACTCACGTACATTGGGCAGAGTGCCAAGAGGAGACATGAGCTTCTCACTTCTCCGACGAGCAAGAAAGCTTATCGGCGACTTTCCTGTCTCCCGGTGCGGCTCACAACAGAGGCACAGCTCACACAGTAGGTCCAGCCGCTCAGATAATGCTATTCCTTCCTATGGTTCTCCCACTTTCCTTCCCTCTCGGCTCCGCCCGCGCCGCCAAGAGCACGGCCTGAAGCTCTCTCGGGAGCTGGTGGGGCCCGTGTTCCAACTAAGCGCAAGAGAAACGTTTCCGCCCTTTTTTTTTCGGCCTTCCCACATCCTTGGAAAGACGTCGTATACGCGAGGGCTAAATATGTTCCTTTCTCTCTTTATCCAAGCATTCTCTTCCTTCTTTCCCTTCCGATCATGCGTACTCTGTCACTCCCTGACATCCTCCCTCTCTCTTCCGCTGTGTGTCTCCCTCTGCCAGCTGCTCCCAGCGTGAAGGCGCGGTGGGACTACAAGGCTCTGCGGGCGGAGGCGGAGTACCATCGACAGAACATTAGGGACCGGCAAGCCGAGGCAGACATCGACCGCGTGGTGGAGCTGTATGAACAGTGCTCAGCCACCAGGAGGACGCTGGATGGCCTCAGGCACAGGAGGAACCAGGTGGGAGAGAGATGCAGCAAAGTCCTGCTTTCTGTCACTTTCTTGTCCTTTCTTCCTCTCCCACTCTCTTTCGTCAGATGTCCTTTCCTTTCTCCGCGCATGTACGCCCGTGTTCTCTGCCTAGACCAGACCTCTCTCTCTCTCTCTGCCCGCTGTTTCTCTCTCGCCCTCCTATCCGCATAGAGCTGGTATTCGCACCTTCCGGTCGTCAACCTTTGCCGCACTCAATCTTTGGGCTCTTTATCTCTCTCTACTTTATTCTTTCTCTTCGCGTTTTGGTCTGTCTACTGCCTAATGGTCTTGCTTTCTCTCTTTTGTTCGCCGCTGTTATTTTCTCCCTTTCTCTGAAGCTTCTCCGCCGCAGATTTCTAGCACAATTGGCCGGAGCTCCAAGGAAGAGATCGAGGCCCTAAAGGAGGAAAGTAAAGCACTGAAGCAAGCAGAAAAGGAAGCAGGTAAGGACCTATATCAGCCACTCATTCTCTTCTCTCTCTCCTATGCTCGTCCTACTTTTCTCTCTCTGGGCTCTATCTTGACCTCACCAGCGCTTACTTTCTCTCTCGTCCTCGTCCTTGCAATTCCTGTTTGGCTCCACTTTCTTCTCTCTCATTCCAGAGGAAGAAGCTGCTCGTCTCTCTCTGGAACTGGAGGTCGAGGCTCTGAAGGTGCCCAATCGGACGCACCCAGAGGTTCCCGTGGGGACGGAGGAGGAGGCCACGAAGGTGCTGAGAGAGATCAACCAGAAAGCTGCCTTTACGTTCCCTCTTAAGGATCATTTACAGCTGGGAAAGGAGGTATACAAGCCGGCCCCTCTCAGAAATATTTCATCTCAGTCCTTTATTTTGTCAAGCCGGCACGGCGAGTGAGGTTCCTCGTCTCTGTTCTCTCTCGGCCTCTCATCTTCTCGGTTTTACTCTTGAAGTTATCTTGGCCCCTTCTCTTCTTCCTTCTCATCGGACGATATGCGCCAAGCCCTAATGCGTTCTCGCTCTTTCTCCTCCATTATTCTCTTTCGTTTTTTGCTATCCAGCTGGACCTCATTGACTTAGAGAGCGGTGCTGACGTGGCTGGCCATCGGTTCGCTGTGTTGAAGAATGAGGCGGCTCTGCTGGAGCTGGCTCTCTCTCTCTTCGCCATTGGGAAGTTGAGAGAAAAGGGCTGGACTATAGTTCTTCCTCCTGACTTGGTCAGACATTACATCGTCGAAGGTGGGAAAGTGCTAACATGGCGAGAGAGGCAATAATATAGGTTGAGAGACGTGCCAAAAAGTGACAAGACAGACAAAAAGAGAGAGAGAGACGAAGAGAGAAGAGAGAGAACGTGGCACGGATACAAAAGGGAAGCATGCGGAAACAGGAAAGACAAGGGACTCAGAAGGAAGACATTGGGTTTATTTAGCCAAAGACAGGGCCTTAGAAAGAGACTCGTGGTCACAGAGACGAAGTCCCCATACTACTTCTCAGTGTTCTCACTTTCACCCTTCTCCCTCGTATTTCTGCTGTCTTTTCTCTTTGCAGGCTGTGGGTTCCAGCCGCGGGGAGAATCTACTCAGTTCTACTCTCTCGAAGGCTCTGACCTCTTCCTCGCGGGCACCTCTGAACTGTCTCTGGCGGGTATGAAAGCAGGAAAGATCCTTCGGGAGGACGAACTTCCTCTTCGTCTCGCAGCTCTCTCTCACTGCTTCAGGACGGAGGCAGGTGCTAGAGGGAGAGGAGAGAAAGGACTGTACAGACTCCATCAGTTTACCAAGGTATAAAAGAACATTCAAAATCGGAGAGAGAGACACACAGCGCGCGCACAAGAGATAAGGGCAGGTATAGAGTCAACACGAGAGAGTGTGAGGGAGGGAGAGGTAGCAAAAGGAGAAATAGAGAGGACGGCGCTGTGGATCCGCAGGAGAGAAGAGCAAGAGAGAAAGAGAGAGAGAGAGGACAACACGGAGTCCTTTGCTAACCTTCCTATCTCCTGTCTTCTAGGTGGAGATGTTCTCATTCTGCACCCCAGCTCAGAGCGAGCAGCTCCACCAGGAGATGCTGGCTATTGAGGAAGAAATATACTCGGAGCTGGACTTGCACTTCAAGGTAAGGCCTTAGCTCATTAGCTGGCGCCTCTCTCTCTCTCTCTCTCTCTCTCTCTCTCTCTAACATTTTCCTTCAGCCCTGTAAACATGCCTATACTCTTTCCCTGCCATCCATTCTTGCTCTCCCTTTCTCTTTGTCTCTCTCTCTGTGTTTTTCTCACACGGAACACCACTATTTCCTTTGCGACCAGGTCTGCGAGATGCCCACAGGAGATCTGGGCGCTCCAGCGTATCGAAAGTATGATATTTTGGCGTGGGTTCCGTCGCGTGGAAGCTTCGGAGAGATCAGCTCCACGTCGAACTGCACGGACTACCAGGCCAGAAGGCTCAACATAAGATACAGGGCCAAGGAAGGTGGGAATTGACCTCAATCAGAAAAGAGAGAGAAAATGCAGGAAGAGAGACAGCGGGACGGAGCAGATTGCCGAAAAAAAGCAAGAGGAAAATCAGGGGCCACAGCCAGCGAGAATCAGGAAAGAGAGAAGGGAGATGGGAAGTCAGTGACCTCAGGGAGAGACAAAGAGAAAAGCACGGCTGCTTGCGCGGGCGCGAGAGAGGCATAAATGTATGCGTCAGATGGTACTGGGATCGAGGTGGTTTTTCAGCATCAGAGGCTTCGTCTGACGTTACGTTTTCTCTCTCTCTCTCTCTCTACCCTTCTCTCCCTTTCTGTCACGCACACGAAATGGTAGACAAGAGCCTGCACTTTGTTCACACAGTGAACGGGACGGCAGTGGCCGTGCCCCGGCTTTTGGTGGCTCTACTGGAGGGGAACCAGCAGGAAGACGGCTCAGTGATCATTCCTCGCGCTCTGAGGCCCTTCATGTGGGGCCAGGAGAGGATCACACCGAAGAAGTAGCGTGGGGTCTGAAAAGGAATTATTTATTAGCGCAGAGAAGAAACTGTTCCAAAAGAGAGAGACGTAAAGAAGAGAAAGAGATGGCATGGCGCTGCTTCTGCTAATCAATATCTATCTCTTCACCCAGCACCAGATGGTCTCTATCCTTACCCGTTACCGAGGCATCCAGCCGATCTGTCCCTCTCTCGCCCACATAGTTGGCAACTCTCAGCCCTAATCCGTTCTCTGAACTCTTCCCTACCGTCTCCGCGCACTTTTCTCACGCAGGTTCCATCCTCTCTCTCTTTCCTCTTCCTCTCAGATCTTTCTACCCTATTGTCAAGAGGAAGCTTACTCCTGGCTACTAGTACACGCAAGCCTTCGAGGTGGCTGTCAGAGATGCGAGAAAAGAGAGCGCGCGCGCGCGAGAGAGAGAAGCCACGTTATAGAATAAATAGCTGTTTATTGAGGGGGAGCAGAGAGAGAGAGAGAGAAAGGGAGAGAGAGAGAGAGAGAGGGACTTCAGTCAGTCATCAAATCTCCCGGATCTCCTCTGCTTGACCTGACTCCTCGCTTTCTTCTCCTGCTTTCTTCTGTCCTTTGTCTTCTGGCTGAGTCCCACCCACATTGCGCGCTCCTTTGGCTCCTCCGCCGCTCTGTCTACCATCTCCTGCAGCTTATCCATGGCCAAGCGTAAGTTGATCTTCTGTGTGCGCCCTAGTCCGCCAGGGAGAGAGTAGTTGTGAGACGAGATAGGGCGATTTTTCGGAAGAGGGTGGAGAGAGAGGATGTAAAGGTGAGGCAATCGGGACAAGAAACGAGAGAGAAAGTGTGTGGGAGAGAGAGGGAGGGATAGAGAGAGAGAGAGAGGCAGAGAGAGAAAGTAAAGCAACGTGAGACAAACAGCGAGAGAAATAGAGAGAGTCATTGTACCTGCTTCACTCGTAAGGACCAGCTCTCCTGCTTTATTGATCCTGTTCCGCTCCTGCTCTATCAGCCGCTCCGCTACCTCCTCCTCCAGCCAATCTGCCTCCCTAACCTGAAGGATCCAGAGGGACAGACGTGAGGAGAGAGCCCAACAAGAGGAGAGAGAGAGAGAGAGAGAGAGAGAGGGAGGAAGGAGTGAAGCTCTAGGGCTGATCACAATGGAAGACAGACGTAAGAAGCCGGCCAGAAGACTGGGATAGATAGCGTATTGAGAGAGAGAGACGGATATATATATATATAGAGAGAGAGAGGGAGAGAGAGGAAGAGAGAGAAAGAAAGCAAGCGAGAGAGAGAGACACACACAGAGAGAGAGAGAGGAAAGAGAGAGAGAGAGTGAGAGAGAG
>FLMG01000362.1:7500-24756 GCA_900088475.1 Hyphochytrium catenoides | reverse complement strand
TCCTCTCTCTCTCTGTCTCTGTCTCTCTCTCTCTCTCTCTCTCTCTCTCTCTCTTTCTCTCTCTCTCGCTCTCTCCTCTCTCTCTCCCTTTCCTTTGCTCTCACCAACTTTTTTATAAAACCATCAATGGATCGTTAGGCGGCTTATCCTCAGACCTTCTACTGTCAAGGGGTTAAGCTCTGAGGACAAGGGCGGAATAGTAACAGGTACTGAAGGAGAGTCAGAACGCCGGTCTCCAATAGTTCCCTGAACGTATTCCGCGTTTGCTAGGAATATAAAGTGATATTTTTATGAAAATGCTGACAACAATTAACAAAAACAAAAAGTGAAGGCTAAGTAGAACAAGCAATTGTGCTGAATATTGGGGTTTTTAAAGGGGTTTTATCTTTGTAGGGTTGGACATCAACCTGGTCTGAAGATGTGCCGCCGGGATGTGAAGCTTGGGCCCCGTCAGAACCCCGCGGGCGAGAGGGAAAGGCAGCAGCGGCGCCGGCACCGCACTTGTTGAGCTCTGTGAAGCTTCATCTGCAGAAATCTGCGTCTCCAGTTCTCATCATGGGCCCGATACTACGCTCTTAGGGCGCAATCGGCTGCCCTTTCCTCTTCTGATCAGGCGCTGGAATGCATGGTAGTGGGAGATCAACAAGGAGGATCGCTTCTTCGGCGCGATGAATGTCATCCGGTCCAGCTGGGACTATGTCTCCAGCGCGTTGGACCTCAATCAGGTGAGGCGTGAGGCGAAGGCTTCTGGGCAGTATGTTATAAGGCCTAAGACCAGGTCTTCTCCCCTTGCAGGCCACTCTGAGCGGTGCTATAGACGTGATCGCTGTCAGACACTCTGATGGAACGATTCTGTGCACGCCGTTCCATGTCAGATTCGGCAAGCTGCAGGTCTGATGAGCTGGACATCGCTATTCTCCTTTCCATCTTTCATAGGGTTCGCCTCTCTCTTTCCCCCTCTCTCCCTCTCTCTCTTTCTGTTTTTGCCTTTTGCTTAATGCCGTCCAGCTCTTGATCCTGTGTCTTTCTACTTTCTTCTCTCCTTCCTATGGCAGCTTCTCCGCAGTCGGGAGAAGTTAGTTCGCCTTGTAGTGAACGGCATCCCGGTTGAAGATGTGACTATGAAGGTAGGCAAAGATATTCTATGCCCTTAATCTCTGTCCACTCTGCTTAGCCCATTACCTGCGCCACCTTATGGTGCTCTCATCGGCTGCTCGGTCAATATCTCTTCCTCTCTCTTTCTCTCTCCTTTCTATCTCTCTTTCCCTCCCTCCTCTTTCTGTCTCTTCTCCCTCTCTAGCTTTGGTGTCTCTTTTACCCCTCTCTCCGTTCACTCTATTACTGTTCTCTCTCTCTTTGCCTCTGTCTCTCGCCTCGCTCCGGCTCCCACTCTTTCTTCACACTCTCTCTCTGGCCCTCTCTCTCTCTCTCTCTCTCTCTCTCTGGGGCTCTCTCTCTCTCTCACTCTCTCTCTCTTTCTCTTCTTCTTCTTCTTTCTATGTGGCGTCCTTGCTGTGCTCGACCACGGTTGGTCTCCCCGCAATATTCTGCGTCTCTTATCTAAACATCAGCATGTTTGATCTTTTCCTCTCTCTCTTTCTCTCTCCTAGTGAGGTTCAGCTACAAGCCCTTCGGTGCCTGACACCTCCTTGCTCTTTACTCTTCTCTCTCTTCAGCTGGGAACTGCCGGAGAGGCATTCTTTGTGGAGCGCACCTACCAGCCTGTGCAAGAAGATTATGTCACTTCTCCCCTAGCCCTGCCTTTCACCGACGAAGAAAGAGAGTCACAGGTGAGAATCTTCCTGCGGTGTATGCACAGAGAAAGAGAAAGAGAGAGAGAGAGAGAGAGAGAGAGAGAGAGAGAAAGAGAGAGAGAGAGGGAAGAGGCAAGAAGAACGAATGAGAGACGGCAAACCGTGACGGAAAAGAGAAGACTGATGTTTCCCAGTTCCTTTCTTCTACGGAGGGAATGGAGGCGCTGGAGCTCAGCGGCAGGATGGACATGAAGGCCGTGCTGGACATGCCGTAAGAGAGCCAAAGAACTTATCGTGGTTCTCTCTCTCTCCCTCTCTGTCGAGTCCTTTCATTTCTCCTCCATTGCCGGCTTTATCTCTCCCGTACTCTCTTCTAATTAGTACTATGGTGATGAATCCTCCTCTTCTTTAGCGTCTCTTTCTTCCGCCTTCTCCTCTCAATCTCTCTCATCCCCCAAAAATGACTCTTTGACCTTGCCACCAGTAGTAGCCTGGAGCCAATAGCAGACGAGAGGAGCCGTGCCGAGCTTAGCAGACAGAGAGAAATGTAAGAAAGACTTTTCTCTTTCTCTCCTTTTTTGCCTCAAAGTTCGCCTGTGGCTGAACTTTCAATTACATTCCTGTCTGCCCCTCTCCAGAGCTTAGCATCCTTCCTCTTACAGCTCGGTACCGGTTCTGCCTCTCTAGGTTGCTCTTTAGATCTCAGCGTTTCTCTCCCTTCTTTTTCTCTCCCGTATAGCTTCTAACCCCGTACTGCTTTTGATTGTCCTAGGAGAAGCAGACGAAGAAACCTATCTCTTTCTGTGAAGCATGACGCGACCGCAGAAGCTGCCCGCTCCGTGATGGAGAGCGTGGAACAGGGAGAAGAGATTGGGTGAGGCTGCTCTTCTCTTCCTTTCTTGCTGGGAGAGAACCTTGACCTTCATTATTCTCTCCCTTCTGCAGTTGGAGCTGGGGCTGGGGCGACCTTCCAGTGCGAACCAGGACGCCGCAGGTAGAGCACGATCTATGACGTGTGTCTCTCTGTTTTTGTGGTTGCTCTCCTGGAACCTCTCTTGAGACAGCTTCCTGAGGGGCTCCACATCTCCAGCATGGACTAGGTTCTCGCTCTCCACCCTTCTCTCTCTTCTTCTACTCTCTCTCTTCCTCACAACTCTCGCTCGAACCCTTTCCCTGAGTAAAAGTGAGCATTGTCATAGGGTTCCTCTCCGCGGGCCGCCCTTCGTCCCTCTGAGGATAGCGGGAGAGACGCTTCTCACGACCTGAGAGCAGAAGGCGGTCAAATGAAGGTCTGCCGGCCAGCGTTTCGAGTCGCTATCTACCTGTTATCTTCTTAGGCTAGGCCTCACGTGAGGCCGCACCCCACCTTCCACAAGGGAACTGGTGTCTCCGTTTACGCTCTTCTGTCTCCTTGATCTACTGCCCCGCTGGGAGAGAGAAAGAGGAGCTCTAGAGTCTCTCTTCTGACTCTCTTCAATATGTCTTTCCATCTCTGTTCTCTTGTTTATCTCTCGCTCTCCCTCATATTCTGACTCACACACGCACATCCACTTTGTTGTCATTCAACCCTTTCGGCTCTAGCCCCATTCGTCGTCTTCCTCTCCCAGAGGCAGTTGCTCCGGTGTAGAAGGCGGGATGAACCCTGGATTAGACCTCGGCAGCCGTAATATTAGCCTCTACTTTGACGCACACGATACGGAGGAGGACTTTTCTCCCTCTTCCTCTCTTCCTCGAATGAGGGCAGCCGAGAGACTCTTGGGAGAGGGCGTGGGACAGTCAACAGAAGGATCAGGAGGGCAAGACTCCCCTATAGGCCTCGAGCTAGAGAGCGGGACCCGAGAGAGTGTGGAGCTCTGTGAAGAGTCACTCACTGCTCGCTTGAAACCTTCACTCGATAAAGAAGAGAGAGGAGAGCTAGCCAACTTTGCCTGCGGGACTAATCAAGGTTCTTACACCGACCTCTGCCTCTCTCTCTCTCTCTTTTCTTCTTCTAGTCTAGCTCTGCAAACACAATCTCTGCGCCGATTTGATTCTCTCTGTTCTCCCATTTGCTGCTCTCTCGTTTCACCGTCTCTGCTCTCGGTAAGCCAGTCGTCGCCTTCGCACTAACCCTCTGTTCTAGAACTATCTGCGGTTTCTACCTCCTCTTCCCTCTCTGGCTTACCCAGGATTGACGAAAAGACCTCGGAGGGAGGAGAGCCCCTAAGTCCAACGCTTTCCGGTGACGAAGAGGTAGCAGAAAGCACGGATAAGCAAAGAGAACAGAAGCTTGGAGACGAAACCCATGGCAAATTCGGATATAGAGGCACCGGCACAGGAGTCCCAAATGGTAGAGACCTTATCCAGAAACCTCTTCGCTTCTCTTTCCTTGCCCTCGTCCCTCGTCCCTCCGTAACAAAGAGTCTCTCTCTCTGCCTCTCTATTTGTGGCGTCTTGTGCTCTCTCTCTCCCGGTCCCTGTTTGTCTCCCTACATGTCTGCCCCACTAGGGGCCTTCCTACCATCCTGCGTTCACAGCTTCATTCACCAGGAACCAAGCAGGAGTTGCCTGTGATGTCCCTCTGTGCCGACTTAATCACTGCCGCACGAAGCGAGGACCAGGCAGAGAAAATCTTCAGAGAAAACGTCGTGACAGAAGAGCAGTTCAGGGCTGACCCACAGGTAGCCTATGGCGTTGCTTGTCTTTTCTCTGTTTAACCCCAGAGATATACTGTCGACAGGGAAAGCTCTTCCTTGCTGACCTTATCTTCTCCTTCACGTGGCTATGTCTTTCTTTACTCTCTTTTGCTTTTTTGCCTCATTTCCTTCACGCTTCTCTCTCACGTTGCTTCTCTTCTTGAGGCAGCTACTGACCCACCGATGCCCGCTGTCCGGTCCCTTTGCTCCCTTCCCCTACCTTTTCTTCCTTGGCCAAACCTACTTACCATTTCTATTTCCCAGATTCTCCATGACCCGAACCTTCTCTTCATGATCGGCGGCCGTCTCTACCCCTGGGCGGTAGCGGGCTCCTATGTCGTGTCGTCACTCCTCTTTGCTTCTCCTCTTCCTCTCTCTACTCTTGATGATCTTGTCCGAGAGTTAGAGCCCCAAGCACCGCCCTCCGAGCTCGTAGATGAGCGACCAAGCGGATGGAGTTGGAGGACATGGTTCAGGAGAGGAACCGCGGCAGGCGAGGGTAAGAAGACACTATCTTTGTTTGAAGACTCCTGCTCGTTGCAGCAGAAGTGAGGGAAAGTGAGAAGGAGGAGAGGAATGATCAAGCTGCAAACTTAGAAGAGTGAGGCAAAGAAGAGCTTTGGGAAGGAGTGAAGAGAGAGGGAACGCCTTCACACTTCCTCCATCCTTGGGGTCCTTTAGTCTTGGCGTCCCTAACCGCGGCATGGCCTATTAAACTTCTGACACAGTCTCTCTTGTCTGTCGACCTCCTTTGGCACAAGCCCCGACAGAGACATTTGACCCCATCAATAACAGCTCTAGAGCCGACTCTTGGACAGCTCGCGCGGGAGACGTACGGGAAAGGGACCGAGCGGAGTCGTCTCCCGTGATGTTGGAGAGGAGAGAGAAGCGCAGCCGGCGGATGACGTCCTTTGGAAGCTTTGACGCCGGTGAAGATGTGGACAATGGCTCATCTGCCTTCTATCGAAAGTCTCTTCACCCTTCCCAAGAGCAGCTAGATGCCATGCAGTTGAAAGAAGGTGTGAACCTTTATAAGGTTCCTTCGATGTTCTTACCTTAGACTGCTCGTTTCCCTGGTTCCGCTGCATCTCCCTCTTTCTTTCCCAACTCTGGGATGCCGCTCCATTTCCTTTCTTTACTCTGTGCCCTGTGGTTGTTTCTTAGTCTCTTCGCTTGTCTCTCGCCTTTGTCCTTACCTGTGGCTCTACCGCTTCCCTTAACAGGCCCCAACACCGTAGACTTCATCGTCTCCTCACGGATGCAGGGCGAGCAGGTGGTCAGCGCTTGCATTTATTTATTGAGTCCACAGCAGAAGCTGATCATCAGCGATGTGGACGGGATTGTCATCAAGTCCAAGATCATCGGGTCCATCATTCCAATGGTAGGACGTGGCGAGCGGTCGCAGCCTGGAGTGGCGCAGCTCTATCACAATATCGCGAAGAATGGCTATCAGATTGTATATCTCACCTCCAGGGCCATAGGTCAGTCATTTCGCATCCCTTCTCTCTCTCTGTTTCTCTCTGTTTCTCTCTCTTTCTCGCGCTCTTTCTCTCTTTGCCTGCTCACCTTCTTTCCCGTCTTCTAATCTCCTCTCCTTATAGGCTGTATATCTTCTCTTGCTTTAGCCGTACTTCTTTCCCTTCCCCCTTCTCTCTTCCACCTCCATTGCGCGCATCAGTGTACGTTTTGTTTTTTTTCTCGTTCTCTTTCCGTCTCTCTCTTTTCCTGTCGTTTCGCTAAATATCTGGAAGCTTTCCTTTCTTGAATGCATTGATCATAACTCTGTTGAGACATGTCCCGTTGCCCTCACTCGTTTTCTATACTCTCTCTCTGCCTCTTTGTGTCGTTTTCTATCTGTCTCTCTCGCTCTGCTCTATCCTCTCCCTCTCCGCGGCCCGCTCATCTTGGCTCTGAACCTGAAGGTCAAACGAAGGTCACTCGTGGGTACCTAGACAGCATTGTCCAAGACAACATTCAACTACCTAAAGGTCCTGTGCTCTGCTCCCCTGACCGGCTTCTGGCGTCCATTTCCCGGGATGTTAGCGCGTCTCACGCCTTCATCTCCGCTGTTCTGGAGCATATCAGAAGACTCTTCCCTCCGGATGAGAGCCCACTCTATGCAGGCTTTGGGACCTCGACCTCTGAGATTGGCGCGTACTTGGAGGGAGGGATTCCCATAGGTAAAGGATGCCGAGGGCACACTCTGTCTCGTTGATGGACCTCACGGACAGTCTGATATGCTAAAGCTTACCCTCTATTTTGCCTAAGAGGATGCGGCTCTCTATTGCTCTACCTTTCGGGCTCGCTCAGGGGCTCCCACAGCTCTCTTTGCCCTCACATCTGCCTTGTTACTTTTCTCGCAGAGCATGTCGCTGGCTCTCTCCTCTTAAATTTTCCTTCACTCACACACCCTACCCTTTCTCTAGTTTTGACAGCTTTCCTCTTTCTCTCTATGCTGAACCTGTCTCTCTTTCTCTCTCTCCGTTTCGTGCTGTCTAACATATACTTGCATGGTTTCTTGCTTTGCTTTTCAGGGAAGACCTTCATTGTGGAGAAGTCTGGTGAGATCCACAATGGAAACTATACCTATCGCAAGTCGTACGCCAAGATCAACGATCTCGTGGACTCAATGTTTCCTCCGGTAGCGCGAAGCGCCGGCCGGCATCCCATCGATGAGAGTTTTAATGAGCACAACTACTGGAAGGTACCATTACCTGATATAGACTTAGAAGAGTTATCTTAGAGAATGGAGTAGCAGGAAGGAGAACCCTATGACCCGATGGGGACGGGTTAGAACCAGAGAGAGAGAGAGTAAAGCCGGAGGTTCGTCGCTTCCTAGTATGTTCCAATACTAACGGAAGCCACAATCAACGAAGCTAAAAGTGAGACGAAAAAGGAACGGACATCAACTAAGAACAGAACCCGTAGTGCAAACGCCAGGACAATAGCCATAAGGCAGAGAGAATAGCCATATAAGGCGGTAAGCTCTAAGACAAGGCTGCCATCCGAACAGACTACCACCCACTTCCTACTTCCTACGCTTAGGTCTTCGAATAAGCGAAGGCCACCATCTCCGATGCTCCTGAGGCCACATATGGGACAACAGGAAGCGTAAAAGCAGACAGAGCAAAGTATCACGTTTTAGTTTCTGCTTCCTATCTCTTGCTATACATGCGCTCCCCTTTGCCCTTTGCGGCAGCGGTTGATCGAGTGAACTTCAGCAGGAGCTGCGCCTCAGTCGCGTCCGGCCCCACGAGGTCACTGTTCATAGGCATAGTCGCGTCAGAGCGCGAGAAGAGTCTCGCAAAGGACAGCGTAGGATAAGAGACACAGATAACCACAAACTAACGGAAGTGGAACGTGAAGAGGAGCGGAGCGTCAAATCCCAAAGCGGGAGAGGAGCTGCCAAATCATAACCTGATGTAAGGCCTCAAATCCTGAAGAGACCATCGTGCTTGAGCTCTGAAGAGAGCTTCAAATCTTTGCTTTGGTTGTGGCGGCAAGGCGGCAGAAGGAAAGTACTTCAGATACTCGTGAATCCCTTCTTTCTCCCGCAAAGCCAAACCCTGAAGATAGGCGGGTCGCCAAAAGGACCGCGTCAGGTAGTCTCAGCGTCATACATAAGAAGGAGAGAGATACAAGGACATCTGCGACGTAGGGATAAGGTAGTGCGCAACAGGGGATTTAGAGACAAGAGGAGGCAGCTTAAAGCACAACGCATTCAGTGAGGACGCGGAAGCAAAGAAACATTAATAAAGTAGCGGGTATAAGCTATGAGCAAGCGAGGAAGAGAGGCAAGCATTTTTACCGCGAGGAGCTGGATATCTGGCTCGCATCCTCGTGGCAGGAGAAGACTCCAAGATGACTGGAAAGCTTCTACCTCCACTCTCTGCACCATAGCAAGCAGATAGACATAAGAGCTAACGCTAAGTATAGAATGACAGAGCGCCATGGACATTTTGAGATGCACCTTTAGCTTCTTCAACAAGGTCTCAGCTGCATTTCGACACAGGTCTGAAGCATCAATCTTGAAAGAATCCCCTGACCTCTGCGGGAGAGCGTAAGGGACTGAAACCGGAAGGAACGAAGAAGATGCAGATTTGACCATGAAGTGGTCCAACAAATTGAAAGGCTTTGGAGGTAGGTAGCTCTTTGCTGACCTTAGACCCCAAGAAGATGAGTATGTGCTCAACTAGAAGGGTAGGAACGTCGGGCATGGCTATAGATAACGCTTCCAACTCCACGTCACTCTCTGACAGATCCAGATCAAGCTCCACCAAGGCGGAGAGAAGCTTTTCGATCATATTGCACCTCAAAGCAGGGCTGAGGACGGACCATCTCCCTGAAGCGGAAAGCAAGAGTACAGAGGAGTTAAGACTCGAGGAAAGAGAGTCGTATAGACTGAGAGGAGAAGGGAACTAGAGTCTGAAAGGACCTTTGCGCAGGAAAGTTCCACTGCTTCTCAGAGCCCTCCCCACTTCGCTTCTGCTGGCCTGCACTGACACCAGTAGCTCGTCCATAGTGAAGCCCTATAAGCCTCGTGTTAGCCCTCGCCTGCTGCACTCTTATATGCAATTCTGCACAGTCTCATCCTCATAGACTGTCCGCCTTCTGACGTTGAGCTCTATAGTCGCTCATGTGCTCTGCTTGTCGAGTTCTACCCCTTTCCCTCCAGAGTAGTGGTATCCTAGATGCTGTTCCTTTCTATCCGGCTAGGCTGTCCTTTTCTTCTTTACCTTGACTTCCAGGTCTTCTTTCTCTAGATCCGCGAGGTCGTACGCCTTCTGCTGGAGAATTATGTCAAGGTCGTGAAGACGAGGCTTTGTCTCGCGCAGCTGCCAGCAAGCGGCGCTTGTTAGAGTGAACGCTTATGATTATGTGAGCAGCATGCTCAGAGGGAGACCGAATAAGACTAATGAAGAATCAAAGGGAGTTGAAAATGCAGGTCGAGAGCAAAGAGCTAGGTGAGGGTAGCTCTTTGAATAGAGGAGTTGGGACTAAGCAAAGCAAAGGTAGGTACCTCGTATTGGAAGCTCGTAGAGCCCACAATCACATTCTCCTTCTCATCGAGGAGCAGCTGCGTGTTTGAAGTTTCCACCTTCCGCACGGAGAATGTCTTGCTTTCAGTGCAAAGAACAGCCTCATCACTTTCCATGCCTTTGATATGGACACTGAGACGGACGAGTTAATTGCTTGGAAGGTAAGTAGCATGGTGATCAAGGAAGCCAAAGCTCAGCTTTGACCTTACCTTCCGTGGCTCTCGATGTCTTTAAGAACATCTTCATTTAGTTCCAGCAGGCGGTATTCCGCCGTGGGCCGGACGCACTTAAAGGTCAGTTTGCGCTTCTTGCTGATATTGTCCATCTGGGAAGCTTCTTGGTCTCTCTTCTCACCTAGACCCATACTTGCCTGCTGATTGCGGCGCGACGGACGGTAGCAACGGTGTATACTGAACCAGCCTCGTAAGAACGGGGCAACGATGTGCTGCCAGAAGAGCGATGAAACTAGTCACACGTCTCTTTTCTTGTGGGTGTTCCTGCGGCGAGTGTACTCTCGATGCATACCAGCTACTTCGAAGAAAAGCCCCTTACAGATGAAGCAGCTTGGAATCTCTATTAGTCCATCTCTATCTCAGGCACTCTCACTCGTTATCAAAGCTACGATGGCAATTTAGCAATGAAGGCGCGGGTCTGATCTCCATCTGAAAAGAATCTGAAACTCTATTGATAGAGGTCGAAAACCACGCGCCAAAATCCGAATTTTGGCGGGAGAAAACGTGTTTTGCAGCAAAACCTCTGGAACTTTCACTGAAAGCTATTTCCGAAAATATAGGACCTGAATTCTATGCTGGCAATAAAGCCGCAAACGGCCTCCTAAGTCAGGCAAAATCACGCCATTCACCGCCCAGATCTCTGTCATCGGCTTTGAAATCTCTGTCTGCATGCCCGCTTCTCCCTTGCCGACCGCCTCCGGTGCTGATTGCGTTATTCTCGAGTGGAGATTCGTAGAGCAGGGCGATCTTCTAGGAGCTTTTGCAGCTCTCCGCTGTGAGGAAGGATGTTCAGGGTTAAAAAAGTAACCCGGAAAGAGTTGGTGGAGCAAGGCATTCGTTATGCCTTCCCTAAACCCAAAGGCCCGGAGCTGCCAGCGGCTGTGACCGATGGGGTCGAAGAAGCTAAGAAGAGAATCTTCAATACTTTTGATGTTGACCCGTATAACCGGATGCGGTCAAATCTGAAGCGTAACCCAATAGGTAACAGACTGCACATGCTAGACCATTTACCAATGGATGTGCTGCGGCCCTTTCCTTTGCTCTGCTCTTTCATTTGGGGTCCTTGTCTCGATCTCTCTGACATTCCCCGCTCTCTACCTTCCTGCTCGTATATTTAACGCTGGTGTTCAATGTTCTGCCGCCGCTTCTGGGTGCAACTGCAGGTCCGCCCATCAAAGCCTACGTGGTCAAGCCTCTCAACCGCTACACTGTGGGCGACCCCAGCTTTTTAACTGACCGGCAGCTTGCCAAGATGGAGAGAACGGAATACCTCCGCAGCACAGACAGAGGTCCTCCCAAGAAGGGACAAGGAAAGAGAGCAAGCAAGGCCAACAAAAAGCGTTAGCTCAGGGCATCTGCGCATATCTCTTCCCCTTCTATCGCGGGGGACAACAGCCTGCAGCGCCTGCCAGCATAGCACCAGGACTAGTGCTCTCTCTGCTCTGCCTTATATATTTAACTTGACTGCTTGGTCAATGATGGCAGCTCTCTAAGGCTTTTAACAGGCACCCTAATCAGGCTGACGCGCTTCTGATATATCCTCAGCTATCTCTCGCCCATTCTCTTTCCGTTACATGGCTCTTCCGCTTCAGAGATAGCTTCTGACAAGGCGCACGAGCATTCTCTGTCTTTCTTAAGGAGTCTTATACGTGCTCTGACCTCTCTTCTCCTTGGCTGGTGGAGCTGTCTTGATGAATGTGGGCGGAACTCCTTATGTCTTCTGCAGAAGACGAGGAAAGAGACAAATAGTGGATTCTAGTTGGCCTATGAGAGCTTCCAAGCTAGGCCTTCTTCACCCGCAAGCAGCAAACTCTAATCATCGGGCTCGATCATATAAAGGCCGCAACTTCCGCTTGTCATCCGCAGCTCAGCCCTCATCACTAGCGCAGAAATCGAAACAAAGGCTACGCCCAATGTGACGGAACTTCCGCTCGACGTCCCTTTCTCCTTGTCCTTTTGATAACGCTCGCGGATCTGTCACACTTCCTAGATCTCCATATATTCACTCTCTAACTTTTTTAGACGAGGCAGGCTCTGTACTGAGTAGGAGTAGTGGCCTGGCACCTGGTCAGATGGTGCAGTCAACTGGTTCTTTATATTGCAGTTGAGCCAGCTCCGTCACCTTCCCTAGACAGAAATTCACTGACCATGAAGGGGAGAAGGTTGCTCTCTCCTTCGATGGCCGTCTGTACGCAGTCCTTCACTCGTCTTCTGGCATCTAAATACCTAACACAGTCAAGATAGGACTCCGGAACCACTTGTGGAAGACGGGCAGTCGGGCAGACAAACGTGAAGTGGAACTCGTTGCTCCTATAGCTCTCTTGAGTCTTCAGGTTCATCACTCGCGTTCCAACAGTGAGCTGGAGGACATTGTCAGGATAGCCTTGGCTATAAACAATCTATGAATATAGAGAGCGAGTGTTAGATAACCAAGGGAAAGTCACTAGGAGAAGGACCAGAAGATAAAATGATCAACTATACGGAGATCCTGGAGAAGTTGGAAAGGCAAGGGAAGCCTATTCGTCACTCTGTACGGCTTAGGAACCTCTAGAGGCGAAGACTGAGAAGAAGACGGTAAGTGAGAACTCTCTTCTCCTTAGTGCGCACCTGTGAGGTGAACTGGATGATGGAGCCGATCTCCACAGGTCGAAGAAAGACCATCTCATCTGAGGAAAGAAAGAGAATGCGACTGGAGGGAGAGGCGAAGGTGTAGGCGTGCGCACTGGCCAACTCGTAAGCAGTACGCATAAGGAAACCTGCAGGAGAGCAAAGAGAGCATGTATAAACTCTTCACACCGTACAATGCAGGGAATAGAGCAAGTGAGACGACAAATAGAAGCTTATCGGGAACTCTGTGCTATGGTCAAGCCGGAGACGGAAAGGAGCGCGGAGGAGAGGACCGGACGCTCGGTTTCTACCTCCAAAGATCTTTCCCTTCGTGTTCTGCTGCTGTGGCTGACAGAGGACGGTTGTCTGCATGATTTGGCTGCCCATCGACACTTCAGGGATGGCGCTCGAGCTTTCGAACACTACAGAAACAGAGAAGCTGTGAGGAGCTGCAGGATTGGACTCTTTCAAAGGATAGAAATGACGAGAGCACTCCATAATCCAGGTGAAGCAAAGGGACTGACAGGTTAACCACTACTGACCTTCCTTCTTCGGCGCTAACAGGTCTCGTTTCCGCCTGCTTAGAAGCAGGTTGTGAATGAACTTCACCTCTTCTTCAGTCGGCGGGCTCACGTGAAGAGCCCTCTTTGCCTGCTCTAGACGCCGCTCTTTGTGTTCTACTCCTGCGCCAAAGCTGAGCAGGGAAAAGTAAGATGGAGAATAGAGAGAGACAAAAAGTGAGGTGGAGAATAGAGAGAGACAAAAAGTGAGGTACGGCTTGAATGTGAACCGGTGTTTAATAGCTTAGAGGGCAGAATATAATGTGAACAGACAGAGTAAAGGCTAGTGAGCGGCAAGGGAGAGGTGATATTGATCTGAAGACGTGACTAGGAGAAACAAACGTAGACAAAGCGTAGAAAAAGGGGAAGGAGAGGAGAAGTACCCTCTTTTCCTGAAGGGGGAAGAAAGAGTCCCCCGGAAGAAGCCCAGTCGAGGCGGTCCAACCCCCACACAATTAACGAGAAGGAGCGACGTTCGCAGGGAACACCAATAGAGATTAGGCATACCGCTTCTTCTCCTCTTCCGTCTCCGGTAGCAGAGCGGGCACCGCCACGGACTTCTTTCCTTCCAGATCCCTTGCAACCATCAGGACTGAGGAGGAGAAGATGATCTCCCCGCTCTCCTGGTCCAAGAGCTCTACCACCACCTCCATTGAACTCTTGCCCACCTAACGAGATAGAACGAAGAGCTTCATGAGACGTGACAAAGGATCCAAGAGAGAGAGAGAGAGATGGACGAAGACTTGTCTTAGAAGGCTGGCCCCAAAGAAATGAAGCTAAAAGAGCGCTGCGCCTTAACAGCGGAACGAGAGAAGTACGGCTCCAGTCGAAGAGGAAGTATGAGCGGACGGCGAAGACTAAAGGTAAAATCTGTGGCCAGAGGGGCTGTCAGATGTCAACTAAAACAGAGAGTTTTTCAGAGAATAAAGACATAGGTGTTCTCGATGATATGCAGGGCCGGAGAGAAGGAAGAGAACAAGCCCTACCCAGGAGACACAAGCCTGCATCCTAAGGTCTCTATCGATCCGAAACTTATTAAGGACATCCACACGGTCCACGGCCGCAGTGACGAGGCTTAGTGTCTCTCCTCTCCCTCCTCCTAATCTTTCTGTCGTCTCGACACTCTCTTTCGCTCCTGCACCTTCTGCGTGTAGAAAGCTAGCAGTCGCGGCGCATGCATCGAGGTCTTCCAATAATTTTCCTATCCGAATCCCGTCTTTATAGTCCTTGTACCTTAGACGGGAAGAGAGAGGGAGGAAGCGAGCGAGTGAGGAAGAAAGAAAGAGAGAGAGAGAGAGAGAGAGAGAGAGAGAGAGAGAGAGAGAGAGAGAGAAAAAGAGAAAGCATGAACATACCCAAGGAATCGGGGCCCAGAAAAAGTTTGGCGGAGAGAGCGTGACGAGGATCAAGATAGGTGAAGAAAGAGAAGCAAGTAAGTGAACCTAGCAAATGTGAAAGACTCGTAGGGTGAAGAGAAGAGCTCCTGAGTATCAAGACGACATGCAGCAGGGAGTGCGACAGTCGGGTGGACAAAGGAGAGAAAGAGCAAGGACAAGTGGCATTTAGAGAGAGAAAAGAGAAAGTGTGTCGTACTGGTCTCGTAAGCGTGGGTCACTCTTGAAGTTGATGTCAACCCTGACGAAGCTCTCGGACGGTGTCTGAAGAGGTGAAAGAGAGAGAGTGAGATGAGAGAGAGTGAGATGAGAGAGAGATTGAGAGAGAGAGAGAAAGATAGATATGTTGCCAAGAAAATGACCTTCGGCAAGAGAAGGATGTCCATCAGTGAAGTGGCCACCATTCAGGTGAGAGAAGCTGCAGGGAGAAAAGAGAAGGGCTTACGGGGCTAAGAATGAAATGGGCAGGGCGGAGGTAAGAGCAGCAGCCCAGGCGACTAAAGCAGGTATGCAAAAAGATAGAAAGGAGCTCCTTCTCCTGTGGAAAGAAAGAAGCAAGGGGAAGGAGCGAGCAAGAGAAAGACAGAGGCAGAAACATCAGGAGAGCTAAGGACAAGGAGAGACCAGGGCCCACACAGATGACACTAAAGGATAAAGTACTTTACCTTTCCTTGCTGATCTCTCGCTTGAACCTTGGACGTCGTCCTGGTGGGTCTTTCCCGCTTGGCGCTTCTCATCTCCCAAAGCTTCGCCGTGGTCTCCGTCCTACTGCCAACATGGACTGCTCTTATCGCACTCTGCAGCAGCTCTGGTTTCGGCCGGAGTGGGAGCGGTCGATGGAGACAATAGTGGGCCCGTTGTTCCGCCCGTCTAAATGCCAAGTAGCTAAGGCGCCGGGACAACGTCATCGTGTATCAAAGGAGAAGAGCTAATTCTGAACCTGACTCTGCCAGGAATAGGCAAAAGAGCTGCTTCCTTTTAGCCGGATAGCACCCTCGCTATCATAACCTGAAAAGATAGAGTGAGCTGCCAGCAAAGCGTATCTCTCAAGCGTAAGTAAGGGCTCGAGGCAGAAAAATGGGTTTGGTGGCACTAGATCTTCTCTTCTCATTCAAAAAAGCAGTTGGTGGATTGTCGGAGGTTGTCGTCGTCTTTCTTCTTCTTGAACGGCCATTGCATCATCATCGCCAGTAGATTTGTTTGCTGTTAACCTCTATTCAGTTCCGCAGCTACCCATTGTGCAGCTAGTAGCAGAGACGCTTCTTCAGAGACTAGAACAAGGCGGGCGCCGGTGATAGAATCGGAAACATGGCGACGAAGATGAAGGCGAAGAAGAGATGAAAAAAAAATGATATCTGGAGATTTGTTGGGCAGAAATCTCTTTACAAGAACAATCTGCATCAAATCGAAAACTATTGGAGGTGGCCAATAATAGCCATTAGACCCAACGAACTCTATCAGTTTTTACTCTTTCTCTACAAGGCAAACCACTTTTAGCATAAAATTACATTGGCGTATACGAAGATAAGATATCTGCCCGAGGATAAGGGCAGCTTAACATCATCTTCCAAATCTTCATCATCTTCTTCTTCTTCTGAGGATGTGATGCTTGTCGTCTTCTTGATTGCTCCAATATAGCAATAATCTTAGCGGCAGCAGCTCGTCTCCACGGGGTCTTGCCTAAGGCGCTAATGATGTCCTTCCTGTTATGTATGAGGGCTTCTCCCTTCTCGTCTGTGCACTCTAAATAATCTTTCTGGTGCTGCTGCTGCTACTTCTTCGTATTCGTATCATCTCTCCTCGTCCTCCGTCCTCCGCTTGTTCTTCTTCTTAATTTTGATCTCCCTTTTCATCGCTTGTCTTCTTTCTCTGTTCATACTTCTTTGCCTCCTCCTCCTGATCATAGGCTATCATTATTATACTGCTGATGATGAAGATTTGTTTTTGGTGCTCTTCTTGCTGCGGTGGTCCGCCATCTCCTTCCTGCCTTGGCTTGAAGAAGAGCAGCAGCAATGATCATCATATTAATAAGATTATACTCCAGAGTATTATACAAGCATGTATCTCAAGCTGAGTATGTGTACTAGTCCACTTTCGTCTCCTCAACTACTATTGAGCATCTCACATACTATCGTCGCAGTCTTTCCTCTAATCTCTGTTGTCATCATCATCTCTCCTACTACTACTCGTCCGCCGCTCTGCTGCTGAAGGCGACTACAGCAGTATAACAAGCTTAGCCTTCTCCTTCTTCACTCTTGTCATTGAGTCAAATAAGTAAGGTTTGCTGTTGGTTGGTTGTTGTCGTCGCTTCTACTTTCGTCGTTCGCGACTACTATATCTCCTTCTACCCTCCTCTCCAACTTCTTCGCTCGGTGTACGTGGTCCTTAATACGACAAGAGGTTTATGGCTAGCGCGGCGGGCTCCTCGTGCATTTCTTACATTTTCTTCCGCCTTCTTCATTCACCTGGCGGAGGATGACCACCTCGCCCGGTTTGTTGTAGGTAATGGTATGTTGCTCTTTCTGGCAGCCTTGGCTCAAATCCTCCACCACCTCTCTCCTCACGCTCGCTCGGCCGGCAGGGGCGGGGCTCTTCGCCAACTCATCTTCGTGGTAGTACTGACTCCTCCTCCTCCTCCTTCGCCTCCTTCATTGTTTGTTGTTGCTGCTTCTTCTGTCTTGGTGTCTCCTCCATCCGAGAGAGGGAGGAGGGTTACCACTTTCTTCTTCGATCTTAGCATTGGGCTCTTATGACATACCTACTCTTCCCCTACGACCGCTACCATCACTATTTCACGTTTAGTACATCCCCAACCTTCTATTATTAAGACAACGACGACGGAGACGAAGAAGCTGATGATTATTGAAGAGCAGCAGTGAAGAATGCGTTGAGACCTTGTTGTACGTTATTATGGAGGGATCCAGTAGTAGCAGTCGCATTGGTAGGTACCCACTTCTTCCTTCGTGATCAGATATACTCGGGATGGTGGTGGAC
>FLMG01000362.1:0-2500 GCA_900088475.1 Hyphochytrium catenoides | reverse complement strand
TCTCCTCTCCTCATTCTTCGGCTGATGCTGACCCAGAGGCGATGGCCATTATGACGCGCAAGCAGCTTCATAATATGAGGGAACAGCGCCGGATGAAGAAGATCACGGACCTGATGAACTGTATCCGCACAAAGCTCATCGCGGCAGGGTGCGAAGTGAGAAGGGAAAAGCATCACATTCTTACCGAAACGCTCGAATACATCCGCACTTTGGAGTCTAAGGTGACGAGATTAGAGCAACAACATAGGGAATGTCCGCACATTTCGGGCGCCGCGATGGTGGTGGAGGAGTATCCTCGCTCCGGAGCTGGTGGAGAGATGAGAGCAGAGGGAGGAGGAGGAGGAGGTTATCGCGCTTCTCTCTCTCGCTCTGCCTCTTACTATCCTTCGCCACCTCCGCCGCCGCACTATCAGAGATCTAGCTCTGTAGGCTCTGCTGCTGGGTACTATGGCCATCCTCCCGTCGTCCCTCCCGCGCCTCTCCCCCCTCATCATCAACATTCGCTTAAACATCCAGCAGTGCACCACCTCCAACAAGAAGGTCAGTCTCAATTCTTTTCTTCCTCAATTTGCTCGCATATCTTTTTCTTACATTCTTCTCTCTCTGGTCTTCTGTCTCGAAGATGCCTGGTTCAAGAAAGTGAAGCTTACATGCCGCTTTGCGTCTTCTCCCTTCTTGCTCTGTATATGCAGGTCGCATGCTGTCCCCGTCCTCTCCATCATACAATAACAGTCAGAGCTCTCCTGCTATGCTGTCTGGGTCTCTGCCAGCGCCTCCAGCCAGCGCTCAGGGGCGTCATCTTCTTCCTCCTCCGCCTCTTCCAAGCTCTTCGGCCATGACCTCATCGAGCCCTGCCGGAGAGAGGGGGATGATGGCTTCTTATCCCTCTCTCTCTTCTTCCTACTCTCAGCAGCCTTTCACTCCTCAGGGCGCCTCTTACTACCCGCCCAAGCTTCCGTCCATCGACAAGGGAGAGGATGGAGGGAAGAAGCTCCCTTCATATCCCCTCTCTTCTACATCCTCCCCTGCTGGCTACTCCTCCACCGGTAGCCCTTCAAACAGCAGCATTGGCCGGGGAGAAGGAGGAGGAGGAGAAGGTCCTTCTTCTTCTCTCCCTTCCACTCTTCCCCCTCCAACCGCCTCCATGCAGAGTCTTCTGCCTCCTCAGACCTTTCACAGGCCCCAGCATCCTCACCCGACCTCCTACTCGACGAAGGGAGGGGAAGGGAGATACCTTGCACCTATGAGTGCTAAGGTTCCTTCATCTTCTATGATGATGGCTGGGCCGAGAGAGGGAGAAGACGGAAGAGTAGGCGGAGGAGGAGAGCATTCTTCTTCTCTTCTCTCTCCTGAGGAGAGCCACTTTGTCCGCGCCTCTCCTCTTCCTTCGGCCATTTGCTCTCTGGAGGACGGAACTTTCTTAGATTGCAATAAGCTTTTCCTAGAAAGACTAGGCATGGACCCTGCCTCTTCTCTCACTCTCATTCGATCTGAGTCTCTCTTCTCTCTCTGTCTCGATGGAATGGACGCGAAGATACTCTCTCAAGCACTGCAGTCGCTAAAGGACGGAAGAATGACTGTTGAGTGCCAGCTTACGTGGAGAAGCGCCAGAGAGAGACCTTGCCGCGTGCGTCTCAGTTTCTCCATGTCTCTCTCTCCCAGATCGCGCTTCTCTCCCCGGGCATACGTGCAAATTGTCCTTTAGCCAACGGGAGGAGACCAACCTTCCGGAGACCAACCTTCCTGCCTTCTCTCCACACGAAGAATCTTGGACTGTCACAATGTGCCGGCCGTCTTTTCCTCAGCTTTGTCTTCCTCTTGCCGGTTTTGAGAGGCACATGTGCCATCCCTTCTTTAGGACTGCTCTACTAGTACTGTTATTTGATGGTGCAGGGAAGAAAGGAGACGCAAGAGCGGCTCTCTGATATCTCTCGCCGTGGTCATCTCTCCCCCTTTCGCCTAATTTTCTCCTGCTTGACGGCTATTCATGAGCCGATTTGCACTGTCCGTCAAAGAGTCTCTGGTCTGTTTTCACCTCCCATCGTCTCATCATTTTGCTCCCGCTGTTCTAGTCTCCAGTTCTGTGCTCTTTTGCCGCTGTCTGCTAGGTCCTTCTTCCCAGCTTTTGAGGTACAGCTCTCTCTCTCTCTCCCCATCCATAACTTAAGGAGAGATGACTTTCCTCCTCTTTCTTAGCCTTGTGATGTTAGGATATGTAACAAATATAAAGACAATCCGCTTTTCCTTGCACGTTCTAGAGCTTCCTCGCTTATCTCTTTGGTTCTCTCTTCCGCTCCTGCCTGTCTCACTTGCTATATACTGGAGAGAGGACGCTGAGATGAGGGGTTGTGGGACAGGAGGAAGAAGGGACGCGTTAGTTAGCTCCAATAAATGTGGTTGCCCTAAGCTGATAATAGACAGAGAGGGAGGGAGAGAATGAAGAGTTCTCTCTCTCTCTCTCTCTTCTCTCTCTCTCTCTCTCTCTCTCTCTCCCTCTTTT
>FLMG01000352.1:0-23905 GCA_900088475.1 Hyphochytrium catenoides | reverse complement strand
TGCACGAGAATGCAGACTGTCAGCCCAGCAGCGCACCCGATTATGCACTTCTCTGGCCACGATGACTGTAAATTGCTTGTGCCATTCCCTCCTGGTCCAATTGCCTCTGCCGCATGAGTCCACATGGAGACTAGCGCCAGCATGAGGGCGGCCGCTGCCATGAAAAGCGGTGCATTCGTTGTCTGGCTTCTCGATTGTCGTGGCATCTTGATGTCTGGCACCTTAGTCCTTGGTCTGCTGTTGTCCTGAGAGCTGCTCTTGCTTTCGACTCTGGCTCACCGCAAGAGCGACAACACTGGATTGTCCGTAAGGAGGAGGATAGAGGTTCTTAGCTACGTCGTTGCTTACGCTTGGAAAGTTGATAAATGCACATCCCAGGAAGATCCACTTTTCTATCATACACGTAGTAGTGAAGTAGGAGGTGCGCGCAAACAACACTTGAGCTCTGCCGCACCAGAACCGCAGTCCAGGCTCTGGCAGCGCGGCGGGGTTATTGCCCACTCTCTGCGGCATCTGTCTCTACGCCTTCTTCCTGTGACCGGGACAGCGCCAATGCAAGACAAGAGGGAGAGTCGACAGAGGAGACAGAGGCAAAGTGCCTGACAGAGTCCCGCAGTCGGCCCGCTGGCTCTATAAGAAAGGCGAGCTTCTGAAACATTGATGTCCCTGGTCCCATTGAGCGCTGAAATGTTCCCACCTCTACCAAGGGTAAAAGGTAATGGAATGTTTCCCAGTAGAAGCAATCTCTTGAAACCTTTCCTGGCACTTCAACTTCACAGACCATCTCTTCGTTCCCATCGGACTGATTTAGAATAGAGTGTAGGAATATACCAGAATGGCTATTCTCCTCTCCCTCATTTTGCCTGCTGGTTGTGTCCTTTCGCTTCTCTTCCAGTCCGCCGCAGGCCTAAGGTAATATTAGGAGAGGAGGCCGGCGCAGTGACGCGTACCTACAGTATGGAAAGAAGGTGGTTAGTTGACCGGCGCCGTTTGATCTTTGATGGCTGATGATGAGCTGATGAGAATTGAATGCTGATGAGAAGGGGAAGCTCTCGTCTAATGACCCGCTGTTTGGGCGCTGCAGCTGCTGCAGCTCCCGCGCCAAGCCACCAGTACTGCTGCAGTTCCCTGTCCGTCATAGATGCTGATTGCCGCCTCCATTGAGCAACCGTGTAGCAGATTTGATCTATCTCTTTTTGAAAGATGAAGCTTCTGAACTCTGTCTGCGCCTTATTACCCTCGCGTAGCATGTCCCACCAAATGCTTGCAAGATAGCTTTGGGTCCTGGAACCGAATGGCCTAGGAAGGGTTTCCATCGCAATGGACCTGCTAAAGGTGCAGATCTCGAACTCATCTGCAGCAGCGCTTCCTAAACGGTCCGATGACGAGCTAGTGAATGAGTTACTTAGAAACGTGTGCCTCTCGGGGCCGGAAACTCTGGCGCCGCACATTAAAGATATGTACTTGCGTCGAAAGAGATGTATTCAGGCAAGTTCCTCGTAGCTCCTCTTACCCGCCCGGACCGTATCTCTTACCATGACGTCTAAACCCTTCAGATCATTGGTTATCAGGCGACATTCGTCACGTTCTGCATCCTGGGCGTGTACAACAAGACAAAGGCAAGCTTCTCAAGCTACTTCAGTTAAAATATTTCTGTCCTGGCAGCTGTTTCTTACCCGTTACAACTCTTTGGCCAGACTGCGCAGAAAGAATGTTCTATCGGTATCATCGGGGCGGGAGATGTTGGCACCGCCATTCTAGAAACACTTCTTTCTCATGGTGAGGAGTCTAAAAGCTGTAAACTCCACACTTGACCACGATGGCCAATAAGAATCCCTCCCTTATGCCACATTCTGTTCTTTATCCCCAGGCATCTCGGCCCAGTACCTCCATCTTTCCTGTAGGACGCAGTCGAAGCTTGCTAAGTACCAGGAGATGGGCGTCAATTGCTATACCAACAGCTCACAGGTGCTGTGACTGATCGTCTTGTTTGTCTTTGTCCATAGACGATGAGTTAACAGGCGTGTCTCTTTTGGACGGTGCCAGCTAGTGGAGCTATCGCACGTAGTATTCGTCGCTGTTCCTCCTAACCAACTTATCCGCTTGGCCAACGAAGTTAAAGGAAGTCTTCGGAATCGCAGTGTCTTGGTAGGTTGGAATGACGTTATTGCATGATGTTCCTCTGATTCTGGACTTTGTTCTGTTTAGGTGAGCACTGTGGCTGGTGTTCCGGCGAACAAACTCATCAGCGCCTTTGGATGCAAGCTAACCGCTCGGTTGTGCCCGGTACAGAACCCCTTCCATAGTCCCCAATGCTTTGTGACTCAGAGTATTCTTACATCCTGGTCTTGTTCCTGTCACAGGTGCCAGCCAAGGTCACGTCAGCGGAGATTGATCCACAGGAGGTCGTTCATATGGCAGCAGAACAATACGGTGTGTATCGATTGAACCATTGAACTTTTCTAGTCATGCTTCTAACCTTGCGCGCTGTTTTACTCTTGCAGCCAGCAACGCGGAGGAAGTGACGCGACTTTTCAGGTCTATGGAAATGCTATGCCTCATCTTGCAGCAGTCAAAAGAGCTGGCATACAGGTAAAGTCAATCTGCTGTCAGTAAACCGTGAAGTGCTTAATAAGCATTGAATGTCGTCCAAGGACATCAATGGATATTCTGATGGGGCGAGCCAATGCCAAGACTACCGAGATGGAGATGTCGTTACAGAGGTGAGAGACTCAACGTGGCATGAGAGATGGGCCAAAAAGTTAAGTTATTAGCTGTGCATAGGTCTTCAGGCCTCGTGGGAGCTGGGCTTGAGAGTCCACCGTCTTCTCCAAGCTCTTTCCGGCAGAGGAGCTCGCTCAGCCTTTCGTCTTCTCAGGAAGGATCACTTTCACCCATTGGCGGTGAGACGCGACGCCGCAGTAGTAGTTCTCGCCATGGAAATGGGATGCTGAGAAAAGTGTCTCGGGCGACGGTGTTGGTGACAGGCCTGAGGAGTCACAGCGAAAGAGGCTCCATGTTCTCTCTCGATGCGTTCTCGCAGACTTTTGTCGTCTTTGTAGCCTCTGCTCGTTCTCTCACGACGGTGTTTCAGCAATGCCTCTGGAAGGAACTGACGGCTGGTAACATCGCGTTGACCTCTAGTACTAGCACTGGCCGGGCGGTGACGCCGACGCTAACAAGGATGAATTCAGAAGAGGACGTGCTAGACCGTTCACTGACTGCCATGCTGAGCGGTAACATCAGGAGTAGACGGAACACCGGGCGGCTCCCAGGAGTTCCCATATAAACCATTCAAAGAGGAGGAGGACGCACAGCAGCTGAGTGGTTAGGTGTTATTTATTGTCTATATATATGACACAGCCGTGTTCTCAATGAGGGGCACTAATACCTTTACAGCTGAAGGGGACTTTCGGAAGCAGTCACTGTGTGTCCATTTTGCTGCTAGGCGAGGCCTGGGACTTGTAAATTCCAAGTGTACGATAGGCTTTCATCCACTCATTCACCGAAGCAATAACTTCTGGAATATAGTTGGCCCCTTAGAGTACCAAGACACATTGAATACCAGTCCAACATATGGAAAGAAAGCTCAAGACAATGGAAGATAGATCGCCTTTAACGCAGCTTGAGAGTGGCAAATGCTTCAACTCGGCGTGAGAATGGCGAGCGCTAGTCTGTCTGGCTGCTGTCTGCAAAAATATGGCAAGATGGTCGCTGGTAAAAAAGCCAAGTGTGACAACACCATCGCTATTCCTCTGTCCTGCATTGAGATAGTACGCTCAACAGCCAGAACTCACCCTCCCACGTATCCGTCGTACAGCGCGAACCTTGACCTTGGTCATCCTGTCTGTCCTGCCCCTATTCTCTCTCTTTCTCTTACCCGTACCACGATGTAACAGAAATCATTATATGGCGGTGGCCAGGGAACACGTTGTATGTTGACGACTGGCATACGGTTTGAGGAGAGAGACACATGGACGACGGCTGTTTTTTTCCTACCAAGAATTTGAGGTATTCATTCTCTTGTGGCCAACAAGGGAAGCTTTTTCCTCCTTTTCGTGCTGCTACCTCCTAGCAAGGCTCTTCTCCTTGTCCTAAGCCCCACCTCGAGTCAACCCACGTCATAGCCGCGGTCATAGGTAACACCAAAATCTCTCCTGACGAGCTGTGGAAGTGTTTGAAGAAGCTACAGGAAGCTTGATGCTGGAGCTGCCAGAAAGATACGATATCATCCGCCAGAGGCTACGATAGCAAGGGCCAAGAAGAAGGACCCAACAAAGATCCAATCACCTGGGAAAGAGGTACAAATAGGAGGTGTGACAGAGATTGAGCTCTACAGAAGCAGGAGCAGGTACAAGGTACGAGTTCCGGTCATTGATTTGAAACGGTCTTTCAACGACCTGTCCCGCGCAACTCATCGTCAGTGTTACAATCGTCTCTCCTTCTTCTCTCAGTTCGGTGTCTTCTCTTCCTTCTTCTGCTACTCCCTATGCACGACAAGGTCGACTCTGTTTGTGCTGCACGGGTCTTGCGGCTGCCTCTGTCTCCCTCGCTGCTACTGAAGGGTGAGAGATCAGCAGCAGCACCCTCTGTTCCTATCATCTGTGGAGATGATGATGGGCAAGAGAGAGGAGGCAGGAGCCATGAGCAGGGAGCAGGCAGCAGCAGCAGCAGCAGCAGCAGGAGGAGGAGGAGCAAGAGGCAAGAGGCAAGAGGAAGAGCAAAGCTGTAACTGCTGCAGCTGCCTTGTTCCACATCTTTCTCATGATACAGCGCCCTTCGGGGGCATCGGCAGCCACTTGGAGGGGCGACCTACTCTTGATTCCCAGCCCAAGTCTGCGAGCAGCAGTTAGAACCATAAGAAGAGGGCGAGAAACATCGTCAAGTCGGTGTCGGCTACCCAGGCTAGAGGTCACCCCCTTCATTCGCCGAAATTCTTAGACTGTCATTTGCAATAGTAATGGAGTCTCTGCGTGTATTGAGAATATAAGAGTCATAGATGACAGATATTAACATCCTCTCAGGGTTCTTATCGGGCACGAATGCTCTGCCTCAACTACAGGTGCTTTCCGTGAGGAAAGATTTCAGCGGGAAGTCAACACTCTTTGGGCTTTTCAGTCGTCCCAGTATTAGCGGTTACTCAGGGAGCATTGGAAGGAAATAAACGAGAAAGGTTATTTTTCTCTTTCTCAGGAAAGTTCTGTGGCGTTTGGATGTTTTGGGTTCGACGGTGTTGTGTATTTTGCAGGCTTTTTCTCTTCCCCTTTCCTTCTCCTCTTGTAAAATTGGTTGAGGACGAATCAGAAGCTGAGTCCGTCACCACCCATCCACCCTACTCTTTCTATTGTACAGCACAAACCCACTACCCTTCAATGCCTCGAATAGCCATATATTTAACCCTAGCATGGGAACAAACCCGGCCTGAAACTATCTAGCACAAGGATCCAGTTCCGGTCAGTGGGTAGGAGTCACAGATCTGAGTTCAACGACGTGGTAATACCGTATATGTTGACCTTTAACCTTTATGAGACATAATAATATGCCTCTCGCACTGGCTGTCATTTTGTCCCACCGATGCTCTTCCCCTGGCAATGTGGCAACATTTGTAACTGTCAGTCTGACTCTGGGACACACCTTTGGGTGGTTGCCCTCTCCTTCTTATAGGGCCATTCTCCCCTCTTCTGCCTCCTTCCTTCCTTGGACCAGAACTTGCCTTTTGAGAAAAGGCAGAACGAAGAAAGCGCGGGAGGAAGAGACAGAAAGGGGAAAGGCGGGCAGTCGAAGATACAGAGTGTATTAGAAAGACCCGAAACTTATAGAAGATAGAGGTCGACGGCAGAAACAGAGTTAGAAAGAGATATCAGAAGACAAGGAAGGCAGAGCCAGGCACAAGGAACAGGTGACGTGACATGGAGACAGCGGAGAGAGAGAGAGAGAGAGAGAGAGAGAGAGAGAGAGAGAGAGAGAGAGAGAGAGAGAGAGAGAGGAAAAGACAGGAAGCCAGAGCATAGGGAGAGACAGACCACAGTGAGAAAGAAGTGAGGCGGGAGAAGCATAAAGAGAGAGAGACACCGAGGGTCAAACTCCATCATTGATATCTCTCCTTCCCCATTTTTCTCTTCCTTTCCCTCTCTTCCCTTTATTCTCTCACCTCCCCGAAAGCTGCATCACGTCTTCAGCCTTTTCTCAGCGCCATCATCATCAGTCTCAGCTTGCCGGCCCACGTAGACACAACGCACTCTCCTTTGGTTTTCTCTGACCCTTGCCTCCGTTTCTCTTCGACTTTCATTCACTCGAAAGCAGCAGACAAACCCCATCGGCTCACTCAGCAAACCTACCTTTCCTTCCAGCAGTATCACGCTTCCCAGCCATTATTGTCTGTCTCTCTGTCTTCAATCAGCCATTAAGCAAGTTGACCGGTCGAACGGAGGTGGATAGAACACATCCGTCGGCCCGGTTCTCACTAGCTTTGAAGAAGGAACATTCTTCACGGCGATCGGCGAGAGAGAGGAGCCTGTTTCGGTTGAATAACCTCTCTTAGGGCTTGTTTTTGAGACCAACCGGAGTAAGGATGGAGCTTCAGAGATACATTGACGTCTCCGTCTCGACTGATGGGCTTCAGAGCAACAACAGCCCCACCTCAGACACTTCAAGCCACGGCAGAGGAAACAGATCGCCAGCCAGACTGCCTCATACTATACATGTTAGAGCTTCATCGAGAAAAAACTCAGACCGCGTTCTGCGAACTAGAACGCTAGGCGAGCTGATGTACTCGCCATCGCCCAGAGCAGATGCTTCGCCTGCTCCGGACGCAGCGCAGCGCCGCCCGCTGTACGATATGGACTTGGAGATTAACGATGTCATTGCGAGAGGGAGCTCTACGCTAAATATCGAGCTGCTTGCAGACCATGACACCCCAGAAAGCATGTCAGAAGAAGAGCAGCCCGAGCAAGAGCCAAGTCCTAATAATAATATGGAGGATACGAGTCCAGAGGAGATTTCTGCTCCAACACCAGCGGAGAAGCCTACTGCCACCGTTAGCCAGGTGATTGACGCTCTCTTTGACATCCACACAATCCTTACACAACAGAAGCGAATGCAAGTGCGAACAGCTGCTAGCGCCCTGGCAGCCTCCAACCTTGTTTCCACGCTGGCCCTCCCTCAGACCCAGCAATCTCGGGATGAGCAGTTGGAGATGTTTGAGAACACCAGGAAGATGCTAGAATGCCCAGTATGCCAGGATGTCTTCTGCGAGGCCGTGGAGACAGGATGCTGTGGTGCAGTGTTTGATAAGGACTGCATTGAGCGCTGGGTCAACGAACGGGGGACCTGTCCGCTGTGCCGTGAGTCCTTGAGCTACAGTATGATCCTTCCCAATCGACATGTCCAAAGAATGGCCAACGAAATGAAGGTGATCTGCCCTTTCTGCCCACACCAGTGCAAGAGAGCCGAGCTTTCTTCTCATAAGGAAGTCTGCCAGAACCGTCCTCTAGACCCACCACCTCCTGCGGATGTCCTCCTACGGCGCTCGCTCATCGCCCTTGCCCGCGCTGACCCTGGTAGCTTGAGATCTTTTCTCACTTCTCCGTCCCCTCGCGAGGCTAACATGACGCAGTGCTATATTAGAGCCACCAGGGGTGGCACTTACGAGTTGTTCACGCTGGATGGTGATGTGCTGCTGATGACTGCGCAGAGAAAGAGGCAGCTGGACATGTCCGTCAACTTTGTGGTTTACTTATCATATGACCACCTGAACATCAGTCCATCCAACAGAGATGTGCCCCTCACTAACAGGCAGGTAGGAAGACTAGAAAGGAATTTTGTGGGCAGTCAGTACACGATATTCCTTGAAGACACGGAGATTGGAGCCGTGCAGTACGCGGCCACATTTGGCAAAACACCCAGACAGATGCGTGTGGCAGTTCCCGCAGTAGAAGAACTAGAGAATGGAGGCTTGAGGTCGTTGGACTGGAGCGCTCACAGTCGGGATGAGAGCATGCTCTCCATGATCGATATGCCCGATGACAAGCGTGCCATCAACCTCATCAACAAACCGCCTGTATGGGTGGAGGCTCTGGACGCGTACTGCTTGGATTTTGGCGGCCGCGTGGCTGCTGCCTCTGTCAAGAACTTCCTGCTTGCTCACCCTGACGATCTGGACACAACGATCATGCTCTTCGGGCGCACTGCGGATAGGAATGTCTACTCAATGGACTTTGCCCACCCGCTGACACCCCTACAGGCATTCTCAATAGCACTGAGCAGCATGGACTCACACCTTGTGACCTTCGATTAGGTTGCACAGTGCGCCTTGTGTGTCTTCAATTCCTTTCCTTTCGACTTCCCTGTTGTGTCCTTGGCTGTATCATATCTGTTCAGCAGAAGCCTATCCCAATAACCTTGTAATAATCACTTCATCGACTATGCATCACTCGGATGACCCTACAGATGGTTCTGTCCGAGAGTTAGCGAGACAAAAGTGGTTCCTACCTCTTCGCTCAGTGGAGCGGAGGCGCAGCTTGAGTACTTTCTTTCTAAGTGGGACATCGCACTCTCTTAAGAGCTATTATTCTCCACTATGTTGGCCTTCACCTCCTTAGGGCAAATGCTACGTCATTCTTTCTTCTTCTCTGTCGTGACTCCTTTCCCTGCTTATTATATGGTTTAGGCCTAGTCTTCGCGGGGACTCTTTTTCTCTGCCCCATTCTTTCGACGTCGCACACAGTCCATAGTATAACCAGCAGCAGCAGCGGCAGCAATAGCCGCATTCAGAGTCACACTTTCTCCATCACTGTTAGGCGGTGAAGATGCGGCCCGTAGAGTCGACAGCTCGGGAGGAAAGGAAGAAGCGATCGAAGAGAGTGCAATAGAGGCATTCTTTAGTTTAGTCTTCTACCACTAGAACAGAGCAGATGGTGCGATCAGCAATAAACCTAGTAGGATGGATAGGAGAGAGGCGTGACGGTAGAGGAACCAAGGTTTCAAGCATTGTTCGCGATCAGAGCGAATGCAGCCAAGGGGCAGGATGAATAATACGCAGAAGGCAATGTTTATTACTCTCCACTCAAGAAGGTCAAAAATTATCTTCAAAACTATCCTAAAGCAACGTGGGCCTTTGACAATGCGATGCTTCCGCCGCATCCATTGTTTCCTCTATCAGTGTCTTCGCAGCTTGCTGCGCCGCGGAGTATCTTGAGCTCATCATGAAGCTGGGCTCGGCTTGGTCGTGTGCTGCTCGTCCTCTTGTGATCTAGAGCTTAGAACGGGGCCGCCGGGTTCTCCGTCCGAGCGCCGTGGTGCTGCTCACGTTCTTTAGTGGTCTCAGAGTCCTTATGACCGTGAGGAGTGAAGACAGCCTTTACCTTTCTTGCGCCTTCTTTCACTTTCTCCTTGAGCTTGTCCCCGCCAGAGAGGGGCTGCGTTTGGCCTGCAGCAGCTGGAGTGGTATCGTACTCTTGACGAGCTTGCTCTGCAGACATCGTGGTGACGGTGGCACCGCGGGTGTTGTATGGATCTCCGAGCTCGTGGGAGTGCTGTCCCTTAGCTTCTGGATAATAGCTGGTGGTCGTCCGGTGGGTGGTTGGGTTTTCTCCGATGTATCGCGGCTGGGCAGTAGCTCCCATAGGAGAGCCCGATGTCACGCCTGAAGTACCAAGAACTGTGGTTGGCTTGTCGCCTGTGGAGTAGAGACCAGCAGGGGAGGAAGAGGTCAGACCGCCCTCAGCCGTAGACTGTGGGCCCTGGTAAGATAGGCTGCTACCCTGGTTCCTCGTGGTCGTGTGTCCAGAGGTTCCCATTGCTTCCTTTGCTGTCTCTGAAGCGCCATAAGCCGTCTCCTTTGCCTTGTCCGCCGCGCTAGAAGCAGACTCCTTCACGTATTGAGCACCACTCGCGAGGTTTTCTTTGGCGCGCTCACCCATAGACTTCTCGCCCCCTGGTCCAGTCACACCGTAAGAGCTGGTGCCGTACATAGAGCTGCTACCGGTGGTCTGAGTGCCTGGTGCAGAAGTATAAAGAGAGGTGGCGTCCCGATCTCCAGTAGTCGAGTACGCACTACCGCTAGGCGTCGACTCCTTGGCAGACTGAGAGGCGCTGGCAGCGATGTCTCGTGCTCTGTTATACCCAGATGCGGCGCTGTCTGCAGCGTAGTTGTAGCCACTGGCAGCAGTGTCCTTTGCAGACTGCGCAGTGCTGGAAGTAGTGTCCTTCGCCTTGTTATAGCCGGAGGCAGCGCTGTCTGCTGCATAGTTGTAGCCGCTGGCAGCAGTATCCTTCGCAGACTCTGCGGTGCTTGAGGCTGAGTCCTTGGCCTTCTTATAGCCGGAGGCAGCGCTGTCTGCTGCATAATTGTAACCACTTGCCGCCGTATCCTTGGTGGCCTGGGCAGCGCTAGAAGCGGTGTCCTTTGCCTTCTCGTAACCGGAAGCAGCAGTCTCAGCGGTGTAATTGTATCCACGAGCTGTTGAGTCCTTCGCAGCCTCGGCAGTGCGAGAAGCAGAGTCAGCAGCGTAGTTGTAGCCCCTCGCTGCCTTCTCCTTGGCAGCCTCCGTGGTGCTAGCGGCAGTTTCCTTGGTGGATTGAGCAGCGCTCGACGTCATACCCTTGGCCTTCTCATAGCCGGATGCAGCAGTCTCCGCCGCATAGTTGTACCCACGCGCCGCGGTATCTTTGGCAGCCTGCGCTGCGCTGGAAGCAGTTTCAGCAGCATAATTGTAGCCCCTTTCGGCCGTCTCCTTGGCACTCTCGGTAGTGCTAGCAGCCGTCTCCTTGGTAGACTGAGCAGCGCTGGAGGCGGTGTCTGCAGAGTAGTCGTAGCCGCGAGCAGCGCTATCCTTGGCAGACTGAGCGGCGTTGGAGGTGGTCTCTGCCGTATAGTTGTAGCCGCGAGCAGCGGTATCCTTGGCAGCCTGAGCAGCATTGGATGCCGTCTCGGCGGTGTAATTGTAGCCACGAGCAGCGGCTTCCTTAGCAGATTGAGCCGTGGCGCCTGCAGTCTCCTTGGCAGACTGCGCAGTGGATGAGGCAGTTTCCTTGGCAGCCTGCGCGGTGGAGCTAGCCACATCAGCAGCCTTGTTATAGGCAGAGGATGCGGTGTCTGCTACATACTGATAAGCACCTGCTGCCTTCTCCTGAGCAACCTGAGCGGTACTTGAAGCCGTCTCCTTGGCAGACTCCGTGGTGGTGGCGGCGGTGTCCTTAGCCATGCCAAGACCGCTTGCAGCGGTGTCCTTAACGTAGCTTGCGGCATTGTAGACTGTCTCCTTGACCTTCTCTACCACGCCCTTGTCATGAGGAGCCTCAGGAGAGGTGGATGAGATTCCCGATCCGGAAGTCGTAGAGCCACTGTAGTAAGGAGCGCCGGAGGAAGGAGTAGATTCGCGGACGCCCTCCTTAGCGCCTTCCATAGTCTCCCGAGCGTACTGAGAAGCTCCTGCTGCAGTGTCGCTAGCTTTCTCGCCTAGCGTTCTCGTGTCCGCAGAAGTACTGCTGGGGGTGGAGGTGCTTGGTGTGCCACTGGCAGTGGTGCTCTGTGTGGTGCTGCTAGGCAGAACGGTCGCCTTCACGTAGTTCACAGCGTTAGCTGCCGTCTCTGTAACCTTCTCTACAACGCCCTTCTGGTGCTCGCCGCTTGGGGTTGTGGTGGAGGTTGAGGTTGTCGTGGTGGTCTGTCCGCTGGGTGCCACCGTAGACTTTACCGCTTCTACCCCATGAGCCGCCGTCTCCTTGACGTACTGAGCGCCCGAAGTGGCTGTGTCAGCCACATAGTGTGCACCTACGGTAGCTTTCTCCTTGACGTACTGAGTGCCGCTGGCGGCGGTGTCCTTCACATAGCCAAGACCGCTGCTTGCAGAGTCCTTCACATAGTTGGCACCGCTAGATACAGTCTCTGTGGCTTTCTGGGTGATGGACTTGCCCTCCGTCGTGCTTGGGGCGGTGGCGGTGGTCGCAGTGCTGCTAGGTGGGCAACCACTGGTCTCCTTCTCCACCACGACGGCGGCCACTTGCTGCTCAGGTTGGCCTGCAGCGTTCGTGCCAGCAGGGACAAGGACAGCCTTGACTCTGTCTGCGCCTTGAGCGACGGTCTCGACGACCTTCTCAGCGATAGTCTTCTCGTGCTCAGGCTCCTGGAGCTCGATGACTGGCTTTCTGTGGAGATCGGATTCACTCATGGTTGGGATGTAAAAGAAAGAGAGGACAGGCTCTAGGTCTTGAAATAGGGATTAACAAAGATAGAAATTAGGATAGATAATGGGGAAATTTGTCTCGAATTGCTGCTGATTGATCTCTTGATGCTGGCAATGGAAAATTTGGAATGAAGATTGAGCTTGGCTTGCATCTCTGACTGCCGACAGGGCATCGGTGGGATCTGGGAGACAGTGGGAAGAGACGAGAAAGCGCAACAGTTCTTCCTCTCCCATGCTGGACTGTTCCGGAAGAAGAGAGAACAGAAGCAGGAGAACACTGAGGATACGAAGGAAACAAGGCCATTTCGCCGAACTTTCTTGTTGTCTCTTTTTCTTGATAGAAAAGATCTTTTGGCTTGTACAATGCCCTTTTGTTCCCCTGGGTCATCCCTAGGAAAGGAAGCTACAAGCCTTCTTTGTGCAGACTTCCCTCGATGTAATGAGGCTGGCCTGCTCAAACCAATATTCTCAGATCTGTTCTGCTTTACACGCCGTCCAGGATCGGTCCTTGCATGGCTGACGGCCTGGCACCTTGCAAACTTGGGCCTTGCCGCTCTAACTTCTATCCTCTTTCCCTAGCTATCTAAGGCCTTGAGGTATCCCTGTGCGCTTCTGATCAGCCTTGTTCTGATTGAGGAGGCAGCTGTCTGCTAGTGCACCCTGAGAAGGGAAGTATCAAGTTACCTCGTTCCTTCCCTCACCTTTTCCCCCAGCAATTACCTCCCTTCTCCTTCTTCTTCTTTGCCCTTTCGCCCCATACCTCCCCATGTCCAATGTTTCCCTGTTGAGCAGTCCAGTCATTTCAGTCTTCCCACCCCTTTGTACTGGCAAAGGAAGCCCACAGCCAAGCGGGATGATCAAAGCTCCACCTTGCCTTATTAGGAGACAGAGCTTGTGACAGCACCAGCACCAGCAGCACCAGCACCAGCAGCACCAGCACCAGCAGCAGCAGCAGCAGCAGCAGCACCAGCAGCAGCAGCAGCAGGGGCACCAGCAGCAGCAGCAGCAGCAGCAGCAGCAGGGGCAGCAGCAGCAGCAGTAGGAGGAGCAGCAGCAACAACAGCAGTGCACTCCAAGATCCTCTCGATTGTCCGTATCTCTCTCGTCCACTAATGGTACACTTACTCTCTCTCTGTCTCGCTCCTCTCTCCGCTGCTTTTGTACCTCTCCCTCACATAGACCAATCCACGAACAGCCACAACGATAACAATAGGCGGGACATAAGCAGTAATTGGTCTCTTAAACCGTAGCACTGGACGTAGTAAGACGCAGTCATCCTTCTTAGGCAGTTAGCTCTTGCCAGCGCCTTCTTTTCTCCTCTTCCCGGTGCCCGCCTTCCTGCCTTTCCCCCTAAACCCTTGTGCCACGGCCGCCGTGGCTCTGGATTTCTTAGAGGTTCTTGTCCTCTCCCCCGCTCGTACTCGTACACTCTCTCAGGTGCCCTCTGTGCTGTACAACTACCTCCTTTTCCTCGCCAAAGCTAAGGAGCCGCTTCCCTTGGTGTTTAACAAGGTACAAGGATGCACTTCCCTCCTTCCACCAACGCTCTGACCGACTGTCTTCCGCTTGCTGTTGCTCGGACAACCTTTGTCTGGTCAGGCCTGTCTTTGTTCTTCTTCTTTGTTAAATAGGGAACATGAAGGTCCGTCATCCATGTGATCAGCGTGCTGTTCTTCGCCAGTTCGAGCTCCCAGCCAGAGGCAAAAGCGGCAAGCAGGAGAATGCCATGGGCTATTTCATGTCCATCCCTTATAGATTATTGCGGCAGTGGTTGTCCCTTCTGCATCGCCGACGCCACAAGTCACTGCCCCACTGCCCCAGGCACCCAGCTGCTGCTCTACAGCCTTTGTGCACATCACCCCTGCAAGAAAGAAAAGCAAAACGCAAAGGCTTCAGATCTGCCTTTTGACGAGGAAGCGGTGCAAAGGAGGTAGCGTTTAGTGCCTTGAGTGCACAAGTTTTGTTCTTTCTTCGAGTCTGATGAGCTCAAACACCCACAAAGCAGCAACTCAATCAAGCTCCTCATGTACTAGGAGCTCAGAGAATCATAACAGTTGGAGGAGGATTGAGCCAAACAGCATGTAAATGTTCAGGCTGCGAACTGAGCTATCTAGGAGTCCGCAACCGCTGCAATGTAAAGGCCTTTATGTGAAGTGGCGAGGCTAATTATTGATGCTGGACTCCTCTGCGAAGGAACCAAGAAGGCACGGTGTCCACGTGTCATGCGTCGGGGATGAGTGGTCGGATAGGGGCGTTTGATTGATTGAAGCAACGTGGCCGCGTCGCCAAGCAGGGCCAATATAGCAGAGGGCAGGACACTTGTTGCCTGAATACCTCCCAACAGCAACAGCAATATCCGTCGCCGCCAAGATGATCAGTCAGGAGTTGACATCCATTTCCAATACCGTCACCCTCCTTGGCCTTCCTATTTGTCAGCAGGTTGGTAGAGCTGTTGGTAGAGAAAACGAGCATTAAAGAGGTAGTAGCACCACGACCTACGAGGCAGCCGCAGGGCCCCGCTGTGAGATTTAGCACTTCCGCAGAGAGCATTGGTGTGCGGGTCAATGTAAGAGCTGCAGCTTCATAACTCTTGCCAACAGCTCGCAAGTAGTCGAGATTACCTTCCCCTGAATCTGCAACAGGATGCCACCAGCTCATCCCCGCCTGCATGGAACTTATAAAGCAGCATTTGCTTCCTCTTGCCTTCTTAGTTCCATGCAACAGAAGATTCAGAACAGTCCACCAATCTGCTGTTACATACATCATAGCATCCCCTGTCCGTCGCAAAAATGCCTCAATATTAACCTCCCCCTTCGTGGCCTATTTGTCCCTAGGTTCTTTGATGTCCTTACTCTACTACTGGTTCGCGCCATTGTCGTTACGTATTCATACGAGCAAGAAGTCTACTATGCCGCCTTCCGGCGGGTTCCGTCGGTTCTTTCATAGTCATAATAATGGCATCGTCGGTCTACTTTGTCCTAGCTCCCGGTCAGCTTCTCATTGATGATAACCGAACAAATAACTCATCAAGGCCGACTTCAGCAGAATAGGGAATGTCCACCGCTGATGCTTCATATGCGATAATGCCCATTTAGGCCAACTGGAAGCCCAAGGCACTCTCTCATCGGTCTCCTCTGCTTTCTTCTTGATCCTTGTGCGAGATGGGAGATCTAAGATTTCTGGTCCTATATGTCATAGAAGTGCAATCGGCCTCCGTCCCTTAGACGGAATGCAGCAACCAGGACCTGGGGAGATGGATCCTGCGGAGGACGGGATTCAAGAAAAGGGTGTGTCAAGATTGACAAAAGTATTAAGACGGTCATGCCAATGCATGTCTCCGTTCTCCTCCTCCTCCCGAATCTTCTCGACCAATCATCGTAGAGAAGGTTGATGCTTGGAGAGGAGCTTCACAGCAGAAGAAACCGACGAGCAAATGGTTGATGAGATAATAAGCTGCTCCTTATATTTCATCATCTGCCTTTTCATTGTCTATCCTTAACTCTCCCGCATCTATCCGTACTCCCTTCTTGGCCCCCTTATTAAGCCTTCGCTCCCTGTTCCCTCGAAGCGGTTTTGCGTTTGCCACCACTGCTATCAGTTCCGTGCATGCCCTTCCTCTTTCTCTCTTGATAATCTCTATTTTTCTTCCATTATGTTGCGGCGGTAGACGGTGGTGGATTATTTCTGTTTTCTTCCTTTGTCCTTCCCATCCAGTGCTCTGCCTCCTGTCCCCGTTGCACTCTTTCTCCACTGATTTTGAAACCACCTGCTTTGGTCTTTAATGTCAGCTTAAAAATCTAAAAAGATTTTCTCCTGTCGGACCCGATAATAACGATGGCATGAGGGGAGGAGAAGCATGTAGACCATCAAGGCAGTTAGTGAGAAACCGTAGGAAGCAGAGACAAAACAGAAGACGCCGCTTAATAATGCCATTATAGGGGAGTGGTGGGCCGGAGAAAAGAGAGAGAGAGGAGAACCGTATCTGTACCCAGCCTTCGGAGGTGAAATGCTCCTAATGCAGAAAGATACCGCGACAAAGAGCTCCGTCCAGAAAAAAAAACAGATTTAAAGGATAGGACGACGATGGACAGGACGAACCGTAAGAGGGCACCAAAGCAACTGAGAGCATAGTAAAAGAGAAGCAAGCAATCAATAAGAAGGAAGAGCGAACCAAGAAGAAGAGGCCAGTGACAGGGTGCAACTGGAGGAACACTCCTAACCTCAATACCCTCCTATCCAGAACAAGTTCTCCTGCGGGAGAGGGTTGAAGAGGAGGTTAGGGAGGATGACCAAGCTATCGCAGAGGCTGGCATCGCTCTTCTGTGTCGCAACTGTGGGTGACAGCATTTGTGCGGCGGTTCATGCAACGGAGAAGAATTTTGTTGTTCTCTGGCCACTCTCTTCTTCCTGGCTGCTCTCGCCGTCTAAGTATAGCTTCGCGGCAGAAGAGGATTTAACCTCCTATCGTGAGCGGAGCCTTCGCTATAAAGGCTAGCGTTATGAGGGTAGATATTATTAGGGCAGTGCAAAAGCCTCTCGTTGCCTTGAAAAGGAGCTGCCGGAGAACACCCTTGGATCACTTGTTGATCCTCAACGCTTAATCCAAGGACAACTGCAACGCGACGCGGGATTGGTGTTGGCGGTCATGATGGCAAGTAGGAATGGCAACAAGAAGCAATAATAAGAACATAAACGCGGCCACGGAAGGAGAAGGGACAATAATCTCCGCGTTAGGGTAGTGATGATCCCTAAGTTTTTTCTTTGCGGTTCCTTCTCCTTCTTTGGCCGCTGCTTTTGTTCCTCTTAGTGTTCAGCCTCCAGCCACCAGCAGCAGCGAAGGATGAGCAACAGAATAGAGATATCTAGCTTCTGAGTCGCTGCTCTTTTTTCTTCTTTTCTTCCATACAGTACCATGTGCACCATCATCAATATCACTGCTTCAGGGCAATTAGCCTCAACTATCTGGTATATGCTGCAACGAAGGAGAGGAGCCAAGAGGACAACAATTTAACTCTTTCAAGAAGTAAGCGACGGAGTATATTTTATGCACTACGAGCAGAAAGTGGGAGATGGAGAAGGCAACAGGCCAGAGAAGAAAGAACTCTCTGTTAATTGAGAATCATAGCAGAGTGATCACCACTCCTCCTAATAGCCCACATAGGTTGAGGCAGACTCTGATAAATTTAGAAGAAAACCTCCTTCTGCGCTGATAGTTAACAAACGACCAAGACGCTGAGTGACACCAACTTCAAGGTAATAGCCGTGAAAGATGTTGTCCGGCGGATAGCCGTGAAAGATATAGTCCGGAGGCAACCTCACCAATGGCCGCCTCATTCAGCCTCACCGTCATAAAAGTGAACTCCTTGTCCATCCTACTTGTCTATTCTTCTTCTCGTCGCTCCATCATCATCTCAGACCTGCTGTCAGGAACGAGCTGGCGGCCTGTGCTCACTGACAGCTTCCTGACAGCAGGTCGGCCAGCTCCTTTCTGGTCGCGGCACCGGTCACTGACAAGGTCCTTGGCACCTTCAAGAAAGAATCCAACACTCTTTTATAAACAAAAGACGGAAGACTCGCAGAGGTTTAGAAACTCGTTTCCTAGTAGCTACCTCTTCATCTCGTACAGACCCGAAGTACAGGCTCTGCATTATAGCTCGTAGTAATTTCTAATGGCGTACCATCAGCACTGCTGGCGCCATTCTTTTGGAGCATTCGTTGTTCGTTGTAAAACAGTAGTAAAGGATTAGCCCCTGCAGTTCGGTGTTCTCACAGCGAACCTAAGGCATTGTTATGTTGAGAGGACTAGTAGGGATAGTAGAACTACCATTACTATTTTGATTATCCGAAGATGATAGGATCTTTAGATTCGCTCTATACGCAATCTCATAGGCTAAAAGGTACGCGTCAGATCACGAGTACATTGTGTAGAATAGTAGAACAACCAGGAGGCAGGAGCTAAGGCAGGCTGCGTTGGGACAAGAAGCACGGGCCCGCAATGGTGACAGGAGGACGACCAGAATCTGGACGGAGAGTAGCGCGACTTTTTTTGGAAAGGAAAACCTCTTCATGACAAGTTATGACTAAGATACGGTTCTTTATGATGCGAACAGGGAACTATCAGGGAAGTTAGGACGGACAGCCCACTCCCGATCTTCCGAACCTGTCCAGCAGTTTCTGTCTGGAGTCCCCTCCTCCCTTATCGTGCCTTATCATCAGGCATGTTTCTTTCACTCTGTGTCAACTGTCTCCATCCCCTTGCCATTCTTTTTCATTGTCTTCGTCCTGTCTCTCCTTTTCTCACTTTGTCCCCAAAGTCGACATTCTTTCAGGCCGTAGAACAGGTAAACTACACGGAGTCGCAGGAGTGCACAAAGAACAAAGGCGGTCCCGAATGTCCGCGACTACAAGTCTTGCTGAGCATGCTTGGCGTGCAGAATCTTTGGACTGACTCCCTGTTCCCGGTTGTCTCTTTGGACCTCGGGTCGTGCTCCGTCTCTATTATGACCCTGTACACCTGCGGAACTTCTGTACAACGTGGCATTTTCTCCACTCCTATTGTTCCTTTTTCGCTGTCCTCACACCCTCCCTGGGTCAGGTCCTCTTTCTTCTCCCTCCGTTTAGGGGATGATGGTGAAAGAATAGCTGAAAGAATAGAGAAATATGGTCGGTTAGCATGTTTGTTCTGATGGATGCTGTTCGACTTGCTGGTCCCTCCTCCGTCTCTCCCTGTTCGATGGCCATCATCGGGGCCATTGTCGGTCATGGAATTATTCGTTTGCATTCTCTTCTGCTCTCGCCTTCTCCCGTAGTACTCAGATCCATTTTCTATCTGTTCCCCACCTCTTCCCGTACCTCTCCTGTCATGACAGACGAACGATGATATGCAGAGGGTGATTGATCTTTATTCTGCTAGCCGACAGCAGGAATTCTATAGGATGGGGACAGGCCAGTGTTGGAGGCAGAAGGGCCCAGATCACCTAAAGTAAGTCGAGATACTTGTTCCTGGTCCGTCGTTCTTTCCTCGACAGCTCCCGGCTCTTTTTCTGGAGCGCTTTCACATACAGAGATGATCCCGGTACCTGCAAGACGATAACAAGACGCTGCGCCCATACCGGAGATTAATCTGACGTTGGGACTGGGCCTGCCATTCCCTATTTCAGCCCTTGTTGGCCTGGGCATGACTTCGTTTTTTCCACTCAAACCCATTACTTTCAACCGCTATAGCTGGTAGCGCATGGTCATCCGGGCGACGTTGGAAATCTCCCGCTCTTTGCTGTGACCATGTTCCCTCTGTTTACGTTTGAGGCCTGTGTTGGCGGTCTTCCTTAGCATTGGCCGCGTCGCGTTTCGTGGACCAAAGCATAGGGTGGGCCTTGAAGCAAGAAGGTTTAAAGAGGAAAGAGACCGATTTCTTAAGATGGCATTCATGTTTCGGAAAGCTACTTCGCGGTCGTCCCTTTCCTCTTCTGCTCCTTCATTTGCATCGTATCTTATAATGCTTAGCCTCTTGCATCTTGTCATACTCTTCGGCTTCGCTATTGCGGAGGTAGACGTGCAACCAGAAGACAACTTATCGAGTATCACGGCACGCTCTTCCACTCCCGCTTCTTTCCTTCTTCTTTCTTCTTCCGGTTCGAAGTCGCAGTACATTGCTGCTCTAGAGACAAACGTAGAATTCCAACAGCCTCAAGAGGGAAGGAGGCGCCTTCTTTTGGGTACCCGTGGTCGACCAGGACATCAAGACAAAAGAGGGCCACTTCTTGCCGGGCTTTCTTCTTCGAGTAGGTATGTTCCACGTCGACCGGCGGCGTACTTCAACCGAGAGACGGCCCGGCGGCCAGCAGACGCTACTGCGCACATGGCACGTATTGCGAAGAAGACGCATGACGCAAATGTTTTCTCTCATGATCACGAGCAATCCGGAGGCTTCTCTCCGCCTCGTACCCATCATCAAGGGGATCAAATCGTAGTCGCTGATGCTGGGGACAGCAGCGTGCGAGAGCAAGCAACAGCTCCTGACTACAACCCTTTAGAGAACTCCATCTCTGATGACCTGCTGCCAGCCTCAGTGGAGGAGGCTCCCGGACCATTTGGCCAACAAGTCGAGCCCGAGCCGTCTCCTAATTCCCTGGAGAGTACACTTGGTGTCGATGAATCTACCTTACATGGATTGAAAGGACGTAATGATCAAGTTCCAGAACAAGAAGCACCTTCATTGGCAACCCAGACATGGACGAGGGAACAAAGCAGCCTTCAGTCAGTCATGAAACCCCGAACAGAGAACGATGCAGCAAAGTTATGGGCCTCTAGAGTCACATGGAAAGTTTTTCAAAGGATCCTTGATCAGCTTGGGAGAGAGTTCACACAAGAACCAACCAAAGGGGTGGCAGCCTTTGTAGGTGAAGCAGCGGCTAAAGTAATGATTACCTTAGATAGGGGCCCTGACAGTTTCCCTCTACTAAACACCGTTCGGGGAGCAGGGGACGAGTTGGCTGCTAATCTCATCCAAAAGCCGCTGAGGGTTGCTAAGGACAGAGTTCTTCAGCCGATGGGCAAGATGCCAAGGGTCCTTATTTCTCCCATCCTAGATGGGTTGATCAACGCTATCGTGGATATTGGTCGCGATCTGCCCGCTTCACTTCTCGAAGTAATGTGGAAGAAGCTCATGGCTCGTGCTCCCTCAAAAAAAGAGGATGTCATCACTTTTGTAGACAATATGAAGGAAGAGGCTGTCAGTGCACTACTTGCTGCGGAGGAGAATGCCAAGGTGAGGAACAGAGGATTAGGAATAGGGTTATACTCATACTGACAGCTTCCCCCGTAACCGCGTGCCCTTGCTTTGTTGGCAGGGTGTTTACGCCTTTGAGCCGATTTTCAAGGTCATAGGCTTGCGCACGTGGCATTTGTTTCTAGAAGCCTTCCAACAGTCGTTTGAGGGACAGTACAAGAAACTCACGGAGACAGTGACTACCGACCCCGCGACGCCGATAGAGATTCCATCTCCCGCAGAGCTCTGGGAGCTCGTCATGAAGAAGGTCTTTGCGATGACGAACTTGAGAAAGACCGTCCTAGCGCCCGTGAGACGGGTTTTACTACGAAGCATAGCACAAAGTGTGGGAAGCACGTTGGGTGAAGAACTGGTCACGACTCTAGATGGTGCGAGTAAGCTTTACCGAGAAAAAAAAGAGGAGTTTTTGAAGAGTTTTGTGCATAACACTGAGCTCATAAAGGCGATCGACAACCTCCTCCAAAACCCTTACGCAGCGCAGTCCTTTAGACTCTTCATGGATCCTAACAATGGCAAGGCTGGTTCCCCTACTACTGTTGCTGGACTGGTCGCGGATGTCCTACGTATGCCTGCCGAAGAGGTGGACCCAGTCTCTCTTTCCAGGCTATTGATCAAGGCCCTCAAGGATGGAAGAGATCAAGCAGAAACTGAACTAGAGGGTGCTTTGCGGGCCGCCGAAGGAGCTAAGAAGGTAATGATGTGAAGATCCTTCGGCCTTTATACCTGCTCTTAGTGACTTCCTATTTCTCTTCTCCTGAGCTCTCTGCACTATTAGACCTACTGACTGATAGAAAATGAGAACCCCGTTCGCTCTTATCTTCTGCCCTCTCTCCGTTCATTCAGTATTAATAAGACAGACCCTTGGCCACGACGTGACCTTCCAGCACAATGGTGTTCTAACTAGATTTTCTCATTCGTTCCCAATATACAGGAAGAAGGACCTGATCATGAAGTATCTTCCGATTCCACGTGGGCTGAGGCCAAAGTTGTCTTCTATAGAGCTATTCTTGATCCACTTATGACATGGACCCCAGACGTTCTTCTCCATCCTGTTGGTAGAAGGAGACGTAGGCTTAAAAAAGCTTTGCCCCGTCTAGGGCCTGGCGATAAAATGGTTAAGCGGCATCTTCGCCATCTCGGAAGGCCTCTGTGAGAATACCCGTTATCCCCACGACAACAACAGACACTCAACAACGTTTGAACAAGGCCCTCATCATGACTTTGTTCGGCTCTTCGCCGTTGTGATTTGTGACTTTGGCTAACTTTCCGTTCGTTGCCAATGCTAGCTCACTCGTCGTGTCTCTCTTGAACGATTGAAGCATACTAGCAAAGGCCAATCCCATCTTCAAGTCATATTAGAAGAGCAATCCTTACTGGTTCTGCGGGCTAGTGCTGGTGCGGGGCTGAAGAATGCCGCAATCTCCCCGTATCTCCGTCTGTAGTCATGATTACCTTCTCTTCTATTGCAAGTGTGACCCTTTCTGTTCAAATGATTGAGAATGCTGGATCAAAGGATTGTTCTTTTTTTTTAAGCTCTTGTTGACTTTCTTGGTGGCTCTCCGTGTCTTCTCTTTCTGACCTAGTCGGTCGCTGAAGACCGTGCAGAGAAAGCATAAAGACAGAACACTTATCGATCAAATCCTTCCTTCCCTAGGTGCTTGTTGTTCTTTGCCTGGTGCCGCACCGCTCCTCTCCCAACTTCTCTTTCCAGTCTCCTTAGCTTTCTATTTTCTCACACTTTACGCCGCTTTGGAGTTTTTGTCCTCAGCAATAAAATACCCGTTGTAGATGCATGCCACTTCGCCTGAGCCGAGCTCACGGTCGCAGAAACATTATCAATCTAGCGCTTAATGCAGATGAGGTCTCCCCAACATGGAGGTACAGTACAAAGGATAGCGCTTAATGGAAATCAGATGAGGTCTCCCCAACATGGAGGTACAGTACAAAGGATTCGACTTACCAATAGAGAAGGCTGGCGCCTGGAGCTTAGATAGGACGTGGCAGTGCCAAGGTCTCACAACAACAGCAGGTGGCTTTTGGCTCAAGAGAGGCGCCTGGTGAGTCGAAAACTGTCTTTAAAAGAAGAGACCACCTTGATGAGCAGGGTTACATTGAACTTTGTGGCAGTAGAGAGCATTGGAAGGCAATGGAAGATAGCACGGCAGTGCGTTAGCGAGAAGTAGCGAGTGAATCCAGCGACGGAGAGTGTCTCCTTTGTTTTTTTGAAGCATTCTAAGGGCAGGACTAGGAGGGTAGTGGGCTCATCGATGGAAATGAGGCGGACGGCCCCTCAACCATCTCCTAGAATATCAACTGATTCTGGAATCAGAAGGAGGAGGCAAGGAGAACAGCCAGTACCAGAGTTATTGGTGGCAGTTGCATTGACGCCGCCTCTACGTAGTGTTTATACATTGTTGCTCTCATTGGCTGCATAAGAAAGGGAAGGGAGCAAGCGAGGACGGAGACAAACAGGACGCGAGCGAGCGACAGACCAGAGAAACAAGCTAATAACACGAAGCTTAGTAGGCTGTCCGTCACCGTTGCACTCTAACAAAGTTGATGTTAGGGGGTGGCTGTAAGAGTGAGGGGTGCATAGAAAGTTCGGGACAGAGGCAAATGGCCTAAAGTAAGGTTATCATCTGTATGTGGAGAGGACAGTCCAACAAGGAGAAATGGTATTTAACTGGAAGCTAGGACGTGCTGAGGATAAGGGCTATTCTCCCCATGGTTTTCTGCGAGAGCGAGGAAACGCAGAGTGGGACGACAGTCTACTCTTCTGGCAGACATGGCTCTTCTTTTACTACTTAGTCTTGCCATAGAATGTCCCTGGCCATTGTCCCTGGGGATTCTTCGGGTCCTCTAGATATAGCCAGGATCGCTGGAGAGTCTATTCAGCCCTCCTTCCCTTCCACGCTGCTGCTTTGAGGATCAT
>FLMG01000341.1:0-12423 GCA_900088475.1 Hyphochytrium catenoides | reverse complement strand
CTATTTTCCTCCAGCGCCTAACCGCTAATGATACCACTATTTTTTCTTACACCTACTTCTCGCTTGCTTTTCTCTCTTTCTCCTTCTCTTTCTCTATCTCTTTTTCCATCGTCTAGGGATTGAATCCAGCATTCAGCTGGTCCAGGCTCACAATCATGAGCAACTCTTAGCGTTGGCAGTCAATCCGGCGAACCCGGATCAGTATGCAACTGGTACACCCTCTCTTTTCCTCTTTCTCTCCCTAGAGCTTTCTTCCTTTGGTTCTTTTTCTTTCTTCCTCCTTGCCTCAACATCCTTTATTCTTTTGACTCCCTCCTCTACGTTCCGCAGTCAAGGTCTTATTCCGTCTTCTGCCTTTCGTCCTCTGTCTCTGTCCACTTCTCTCTCTACTTCTCTCTCTTCTCTCTGCTTTTCTCCAAACATCGCTCTCTTCCTGCTATGCTTTCTCTGCATCTCACTTGATTCCAAAGTTTCTTTCCTCTCGGTAGCTTTGACTTCTCTGCTGGTGTCTCTCCTCTGCCTCCTTCTTCAAGGAAACTAAGGTCGTTGTCGTTCGCCTGGCCTCTTTCTCTTTTCTGGCTTTTTCTATATTTCTATCTCGACCTCAGGTGGTGATGATCGTACACTTCGCGTCTGGTCTCTCTCTGGCCGGAAGGCGCTTGGTCGTCTCGTCCTCGATGCGTATGTGAGGGCTATCGCCTGGAGCCCTGACGGGAAAAAGATTGCGGTTGGACTGGGATCCGGAGGGAAAGAGAGTCGGAGAGATGGCTCGGTAGGAAGTGTCAAGAACTTTCTCTAGCGTGGTCTCTACTTCACCTCGGTTCCTGTTCTCTTCTCTCCTCCCTTGCTTATTAAATCCCTTTCATCTATTCACTGCCTCCTTTGAGGTACTTCTCACTCTTTCTCTCTCTCTCTGCCTCTCCCTCTCTCACACAAACACACATACATTCACTTTCTCATTGTCTGGGTACATATCTCTCTCTCTTTGTCTCGCCCTCTCTCGCGCGGACTCGCTCTTCCTCTTTGTCCCACCAGCTGCACCTGTTGAACTTTTTTATATCTCCATATCTCTCTCACTTTCTTAATATCTCTCTCCCCTTCGTTAATGAAGAAAGGAACTATCATCTACGGCACAGCTCTCGCTCCCACTTCTTGCCCTCGGAATCTAACTCTCGACTGATGTTGTCCATAGCCCTACTAACATACAATGTTCTCGTCATCGATCTTTTCTCCTCTCTCCCTCTCTCTCTCTCTCTTCATCCACTCTCTCCCTTCTCTGTTCTCTCTTCGTCCCCGCTGTACTCTGGCAGTTCACAATTTTAGACTCTCAGTCTCTGGAGGTCTTGAGTGAGGGAAGAGAGGCAAGGATGGCGATCACCGAGATGAAGTTCTCTCCTGACGGGCAGCTGCTGGGCATAGCCACAGAAGAGAACAAGCTCTTCTTGCACAAGGTGGAAGACAAGTGCAGAGTGCAGGCGAAGTGCGAGAGGATGAGCAGGTAAAGAACGAACGGGGAAGATGATATTGTCTCTCTCTGTTCAACTGCCTTTGACCTCCTCTTCTGTTGCCATTCTCTGCTTTGTCTCTCGTTTCTCTCTACGTTGATGCCTTCCTCAGTCGATCTTTTCTGCACCACTTCGCCTGTACTCTCTCTCTCTCTCCTCTCTCTCTCTCTTCCCTCTCTCTCCCTCTTCCCTCTCTCTCTCTCTCTCTCTCTCTCTCTTTTTTTTTGTTTTTTACCTTTTGCCTGTTCTCACCTCTCTCTCTCGTAGCTTCATCACGCATTTCGACTTTGGAGGCGATGGACATTTCCTCCAGTGCAACACCCGCGACATGGAGCTTATCTACTGTTAGTGCCCCAGAGTGCAACCTTCTTCTTGCAAGTCTCTCCAATAATATTATCTCTTCTCTTCTTTTTGCTCTCTCCTCATCTCTTTGCTTTCTGCAAACTTCCTCTTCCAAGGCTCCTCGTGATTCCGTTCTTCGTGAAACTCTGCGCGCGATACTTTCTCTCTCCTCTCTCACTCGTCGGCTCTCTAATGTTGTTCTCTCGCTTAATTTCTCTTCTCATTCCATCCTTTGCCGCACACGTTGCCATTCCCTCTCGTTCGCTGCTTGACTGGGGTCTTCCTCGGGCACTATTGTCTCTCTGTAGTTAACAGCCTGGATGGCAGCGCCATAGCCAATCCCTCACAGATGAAAGACATTCTCTGGGCCACACAGACCTGCACCATGGGATGGTCCGTTCAAGGTTAGAAAATTTGGGAGAGGGATATTGCACGGATGGTCTAAGGTGACTATCAACAAATGTTAAGAGAGAGAGAGAGAGAGAGAGAGAGAGAGAGAGAGAGGTTAGCCCGTACATCCCAAACATAGCGAGTGATAGACCTTAGGTCACTTCATTCCCTATACTATCTCTCTCTTGCTTCCTGCAAAGAGCCTCGTTCTAATGACCTCTTGTTCTTTGTCTCCTTGGCCTAGGCATCTGGACGGAGAGACAGGGCCGTCCAGAGGAACGGGACGTCCTTTCTTGCTGTCGCTCCAACCGTGCAGACCTGTTGGCAGCAGGAGGAGAGTCCGGCGCTATCAGACTCTTCAATTACCCAGCGTTGAACAAGCAGGTGAAGAGACGCAGAGACGGAACATCTCTTCCACTTTCATGTCTCCTCCTCGCTAGACTTTCTATAGAGTCTTTACTTCGCCTTCAAAGTCTTGTTTATAATGGCCTGTCTGTACCTGCGGCCTCTCTCTCGTCATTCTCTCTCGCGCTCGTTGTCACTCTTTCTGGGCCTTGGCTCTCTCTATCTGATCCTTCGCTCGCTGCGCCTGCTCCTGCTAGCTTCTGATGCTAGTAACTCCTCCTTTCCTTGACTTCACACAGGCTTCGCCATACATAAAGCTCCGTGGGCATAGCCAAGGCGTGTCAAGCCTTCGCTTCACTTCCAACGACTCCTTTCTCCTTAGCGTCGGGGCGCTGGATAGGACAATCGTCCAGTGGAGAATCAAGAAAAAGCTAGAGTAGCGTATCACTAAGGAGAAGCTATAACAGCTTTCTTTCTCTCTCTCCCTCGCTCTTGTTTGGCTCCACTAGTCTGTCATCTAGCTCTCAAATGGCACACCGCAAGTTAGAGAAATGAGAAGACGGGGAAAGAGAGAGAGAGAGAGAGAGACCTAAGTTGCCCATTGCTCAATAAAATGAAGTGACATAATACATCGTTAACACTTAAGACACTGCGTCCCGAGGGAGACCAGCGATTCTCTCCTCCGAGCACTTCCCTACCACGTCTTCAAGGTTATCTAGTACTATATCGCTCTCTCTCTGCACCTCTTGCCCTACTCTCCTATCTCCTGTCTCTCCAAGCTTCTTGGCCTCTCTCAGCCACAGGTCATTCATCTCTTTGATGCCCTGAAGATATACTGCAACCTCTTCTTGCAGCGCTGTCACCTTCCTCTTGCAAACCTCGAGCTCGAGGGTCATGGTCCGAAGATGAGCGACCTTCTCTTTGTGCACATCAGAACATTTCTTCAGCTGTTCGTGCACTTCGTCTCCAGGAAGACGGGAGATAACGCTTTTGAGCTCCAAGTAGAGATTCTCTTTCTCCTAAAAAGAGAGACAGACACAGAAGAGAATGGCTTAAGGATTTATGACATGGAGAAGAAGCCGAAAGAGAAACGAGAAGAGAGAATAAGGACTGACGATGCAAGGCTGTGGACTGATGACAGGGGAGCATACTCTAAGCTGGCAATAGAGCTTCAAGTGAACGGTGAATATTTGCTCCCTTTTCTCATTGAAGCCCGAGCCACACCTCTTCTTCTCCTTCGGTAACCTATATTCCCTTCTATAACCTCCGTTCTCCCTCTTCCTTCCCTCTCTCTCCCGTCTGTGGCGGCCGTTTCTCTCCTTGCTGTCAGTCATCTCTCTCTCTCTTCCCTTCCATCATTCACTCCTTTTTCCTCCTCCCCTCTCTCTCTTTTCCTCTCTTCTCTCCTCTCTCCCTCCCCGCCCCTCTCTCTCTCGTCCTAATTCTTCCTCGCCTCTTGAGTCTATCTTATGCCTGGGCCAACTCCATACCTGGATGACTCTATCTTTCTCCTGGCACTGTGTGGTAAGGTCAATAAGTCTTTTCTGCATGTTCTGCACGCTCTTTAGCAGCTCAAACGTCTGAGGATCGGAGCACTCAAGGGCTCGCCAGCGGTGGACATTGAGCGGCCGTTCTAGTTCATCACTGAGCGCCCGTATTTTGGTTCGCTCGGACATGATGTCCTAGATATATCAGAGGGGAGGAGGGCAAAAGGGAAGGGAGAGAGATATACGAGAAAGACAGAGTGCAGGGAAGGGCAGCAGAGAGAGAGAGAGACCGATGGCGTCAGCCTGACTTAGAAAGAACTCTTCTCTAGGCCCTCTTTCTCTAAGAAACTTGTTCACTTAGAGCTATTTCCGTTTTGCCTTTGGCATTCATCTGTTGACCCTCTCTCTGTCCTTGGGGAACGTTTGGTTCTCTGTCGTTGCCCTATCCCTACCTCTTCCTCCATTAGCGGTAGCTTTCTCCTGTTGCCTTCCCTACTCATACATTTCTTCCTGTCTTCTCCGCTCACTCTTTCTTGTTTTCCTTCTCTCTCTCTCATTCCCCACCGTCTCTGCGTCCGCGCATGCCCTCTCTCTCTCTTTGTATTCCATCCTCTAATGTCTCCGCCATCCCAATACCCTCTCTTTTTCTCACTAGATGTTTACCTCCTGCAGCCTGGTGATCTGTCTCTTAAGATCGTCCACGGAAGAGACGGTGCCATCAGAGGCCGCGCACTCTCTGTCGAGACTCTGGATCTGTGCCTTGAGCATATTTATCTCTCGCTGTCGGTCCTGATAGGCTTTCTCTCCTTTTTGCAGATTAGACCGCTGCAACCGTAGCTTCTCATAGAGTTTGGATAGCTCCTCGCTGTGAAAGAATGAATTAATAAGGTTGAGAAAGAGTATGCGGGCGAGAATGAAGAGATAAAAGGTTGGACGACCCTGTCCAAGGAGATGAAAGACCCACAATACATAGAGAGAGAAAGAGAGAGAGAGGTAGTGACAGAACGACTTATCTCCTACTCAAGACAATGATCAATGGGTAAGAGAGAGAAGAGAAAGAGAGGAGACAGAGGGCGCAATTAATGCACGCACTTTCTCTTGATGAGTTGCTGCTGGATAAGGTCTCTCTCACTAATGGTGGCTTCGTACTCCTTCACTTGCCGCTGCTGCTCGGCGTCGGCGTCTCTTATGATGAGAGACAGCTTGTGGATCTCTGTCTCTTGATTGGCTATTATCTATTACGAGAGAAGAACAAAACGATGATTAAGTACACAGGAGCACACATGAGACAGTTAAGAAAGGCTGGGAGCACCATACAGGGAGGCGAAGCAAGGGGAGGGTGAGAGCAGGGAAGAGAAAGGATGAGGTCTCAGTTGAGCTGAGGACGCGGAGTTCATAGGTGTAAGAAGGATAGGGACAATGGGAGGACACGTTACGAGGAGCAAGGGAGTAGACTTTTCCTTTCCCTACCTGCTCTGAGTTCTGGATTTGCTTCTTTATCCTTGTAAGGTCGCTTCGCAGAATCTCTCTCTCTTTTTGTGTCTGCAGGGGAGAAGGGAGCCGCATCAATAGAAGAGGAAAAGGAGTCGCATCAATAGAAAGATTAATGCATTCGTTGCGAGGCAGGGCAGGGCATGATTTGCTTGGTTGCGATAAACAAGATTTGCTGTTGAAGGCCTTGCATAGCGGACAATAAAGAACAGCTAAGGAAAGGGACAGAGACACCAAAAAGAAAAGAAGAGGAGGGGAGAGAAAGAAAGAAAGAAGGAAAGAAAGAAAGAAAGAGTAGAGACAGAGGCAGAGACAGAAAGAGACAGAAAGAGAGTATAAGAACCTTATGGTGCAGGCCCTTCTCTTTCAACAGCTGGTGATCCTTGGCCGTGATTTCTTCCTTCATCTGCTCCACCTGGTGCTCAAAGATCTTAAACTTCCGCTTTAGCTCTGCTATTTCACTCTGTGCACACCGCAGCACATGAGAGGTCGTTAAAACAGTCAGTCAATAAGAGCAGATGGAGTTCACAGCGATGCACAGAGCCACAGAGAAGAAAAGCAGACAGAGAGGTCAGGATAACAATGAAACTTTAAAGGAAGTGGGGCCAGGGGCAGGTATAGCTGAAGGCGAAGAAAAGGAAAGATAGGTGTGGGAGAGAGACACAACGAAAGAGGTTCTAGAGCAGAGGAAGCAGCAGTGTCTACACCTACCTGGCTCTCTATAAGATGCTTGCTACGGAGATTTCTCTCCGTTCTCACTTGCTCATACAAGTTCTAAGGAGTGAGGAATCAGGCCAGGTAGGTCCACATTAATGAAAAGCGGAGAGCCCTTGAGGCAGCGCTCTGTGGCTACACTGTCGATCTGTACTAACTCCAGTTCGCATATTCCGACCCTAAATCTTCTCTCTCTTCTCTCTCTCTCTCTTCCTCTCACAGTCTCTATTCCTCATTCTGTCTCTCTCTTTATTCCTCAAAGTGGTCGCGATCAGTACCTGTTGCTGCTGGATTCTCTTGTCCGCCTCCACAGTTCTTTTCATAAGGAGAGAGATTTGATTCTCCTGCATCTTGACCTCTTCCAGAGCTGTGTAATACTGCTGGATGGCCACTTGTCCCTCTCTTTCATACTTCTCTTTCTCTGCCACCACCTGCGAGACACTCTCTCTTTGCCCCTGGACAGTGCTTCGATAGCTATATTGGAAGACAAGGGCGAAGGAGAGAGCGTGAGACCTAGTACCGCATTCTGCAGATCCACAGAGACCCATCGCCGGAGGAGAGAGCAAGAGCTAGAGACCGAGAAAGAGAGCGAGAGAGAATGAGGGAAGAAGAAGAGAGAGAAAAGATGGTACCGAGGAAGAGGAATAAGGGACGGAAGAAAAGTGAGAGCAAGAGAGAGAGAGAGAGATAAAAGGTATACCTTGCAATCTCCGAGGAGAGATTTTTCAGAGTGTTTTCGTAGGTCTTGAAGAGATCGAAGAGGTGCTGGGTGCGGTCTCCCGAGTCCACTATCTTCTTGTTCAGGAGCTCTCTTTCTTTATGCGCTGCTGCAATGCTCTTTCCTATCTCCTCACCCTCAGTCTTCTGTGCCTCAATGTCGACTGAGATAATTTTCTCTATTTCTCTCTCTAGCTGTGTCTTCTCTTCCTCATACTTCTTCTTTTCCTCCTCCAGCTGGTCAGTCTTTTCCACTGTGAGCTCTGAGAGCTTCAGAATCTTCTGGGTCTCTTTCTGAACTGCCCTCACATCCTGCGTCTGACGCTCGATCTCCATCTCTGTCAAGACATTGGCATTGCGAAGCTGCGTGATTCTAAGTGGTAAGCAATGGCAAGAGTGAGTCCAGTCAGTGACAAAAGGGGATGGAGAGAGAGAGAGAGAAAGAGAGCGACAGAGAGACACAACGAGGGAGAGAGAGAGAGAGACAGAGAGAGAGACACAGACAGAGAGAGAGAGACACACAGAGAGAGAAAGAGAGAGAACTGGAACAAGCCTTCCAACACAATAACTGTCAAAAGGAGGCGACTAAGTGGCTCAGGAGACCCATAGAGCCGATAAAGAGCCATCTACGCCTTCGCCAAACTTCCTTCCTAACAGTTGACCTCTCACTTTTTGCACAGAGGTTCTCTCTCTCTCCCTCTCTCACTCATGCTTCCATATCAATGGTTCTTCTTTCTCGTTGTCAGCTCTCCTCTCTCATGGCTTACTTATGTCTTTGCTCCAGGATGTCGTCATTTATCTTGTTCACTTTCACAAGCAGCGCTGCACTCTTTCTTTGGAACTGCTCAAGAGAGAGTCTATTCTCTTTGCTCTTCAGCTCCAACTGCTTCAGTCTAACCTCCACCTCTCGCGTCCGTTCCACTTTGGAGGTCAGCGTGGTCTGTTGCTGGTCCACCTTCATTGTGGCAAGAAGCAAGGGAGAAGGAGTGAGAGAGAGAGAGCTGAGAGGTAGGGACAGTGTGGGACAGGCATAGAGAGAGACGGAGACAGACAGAGACAGCCAGAGAGAAAGGGAGACCAAAGGGACGGATGCCAGAAAAAGAGAAGCGGAGCGAACAGAAGGGGAGAAAAGAAATAACAGGTCCTTAGCTATCTCTACCTGCGTCTTCAGGTGCTTCAGCTCTTTTTCAAGCTTATCTCGCCTTCGAACCTCTTTCTCGGACTGAGAAATCTTGTCTGCCGCTTCGTTCGTAGCTGCCTTGATCTGGAGCTCCACCTGCAAGGCCAGAAGTCCATTGGAAATTGGACAATGTGGTAGGGCAAAGGAAGCGAAGGAGAGAGACAAGGTCGTGATAGAGTAGGAAAGAAAGCATGCGCAACAGTGATATGGGGAGAAGTTAGAAGCGTTCAAAGAAAAAGTGGGGGAAGGATGAAGGAGGGAGAGACAGAGAGAGAGAAAAAAGAGAACGTAGGGGGAGACAGCAACTGGGCGGGAGAGGCATCAAGAATGAGTTCACCATGTGGCGCTTTCACAAGGGGAAGAGGTGGATTGGATTAAGAGAGAGAAAGAGTGTAAAGGTAGGGTGACAAAGCAAGAGAGAAGCCTACCTCTAACTTAGCCTTTTCCTGATGTTCCACTTGCGCCGCTAGCTGGGTCACATCTTGTCTAATGGGAGTGATGCCATGTTAGAGAAAGAGAGTGAGAGAGTGTAGGATCAAGGAAGATTAAGGTACAACGAGAGAAAGACTCGAGAAGAACGTTGAGGGGGTAGAAGAACTTTAGAGAAACGAGGAATAAATGAGAGACCAAAGAGAGAGAGAGAGACAGACTGTCTAAACTTGAGCTGAAGAGTGCTGAAAAAGGAAGATAGATCGACGCTCATTTACCTGATCGCCAAGCAGCGCGTCTGTTTCTCATCAACCTGGCTGCTAACATCATCCAGCTTGCGATTGAACTCCGTCATCATTGCAGACTGATCCTGGGTCCACCCAGGACCTGACAGGAAAGAGAGCATCAAGAAGGGGATGAGGTCTTTAGCTAGATAACTCGTTGAAGGGAGAGAAACAGAGAGAGACACAGAGAGACAGAGAGTGACAGAGAGAGAGAGAGGCGAGAGATAGATAGAGACGGATTGATTGAGAGAGAATAGCGACAGAGAGTGTTTGCGTGTGTGAGAACGAGCGAGCGAGTAAGAGAGAGAGAGGAGCTGAACAGACAGCAAGGATAAAAGGAAGGCGGGAGAAACGAGAGTTATAAAGAGAGCTTGGTCTAGCAATTGTTCTCCACCTGCTTCGATGACCCTCTGCAGTTCACTGATCTCATTCTTTATCGCGCCTATTCTCAATCTTTTCTCTGCTTCTCTCTTCGCCAAGCTCTCAATTTGCTCCAGAGAACGGTCAATCTCCTCTTTCAACGCTGACGCATAGAAAGCAGAATCTTCGTCCTCTTTCGCGCCGACTTCCAGCTGCTGCTTGATGTTTAGAACTTCTTCATCTAGCGTTTTGCAGCGGACCAGGTACTTCTCTTCGCTCTGGAGAGTACTGCACGTGGTTTATAAGGAAGGTTGTAAGTGCAAGGGATGACGGGAGTTGGCAGAAGCGACAGGTTGGCTAGAGAGAAGAGAGAGAGCAGGAAGAAGGGAAGAGAAAAGGAAGAGAGACACAAAAGACTCAATCTGAGTCCACCGGGGAGTTGATAGACTAGAGAGCGTTATAAGGGGTGAGAAAGAGAGTGCGAAAGAGAGAGAAAGAGAGAAAGAATGAGCGAGCGAGAGAGAGAGAGAGACAGACAGACAGACAGACAGACAGAGAGACAAACAGACAGACAGACAGACAAACGAGATGTACCGGGTAAAAGTGCTAAGCATCTTTCCATATTCGGCTGCAAAGGCCTCGAGAACAGGTCCTTTCTCTTTCAGCCCACGAAGAATCTCTTCAAACTCTGCTGGGCTACTCGCTTCCGCAGCGGCATCAGACTAATGATATGTGAGGCGGAGACAGCGCACCGGCGTTAGCACCAGAAGAAGACAGATGAGAAAAGAGAAAAGACTGGAACCAACCAACCAAAGAAGGGTAAAGAGTTAGAGGAGAAAGAGGAAAGAGATAGAACAGAGACTTTCAGATAATAAGGGTTGCTCCCGCAGAAGAGCTGAAAAGCGAGAAGATTACACTTCAGCGCCTCCGCATAGAGTTCACGGAGAAGAGAGGGAGGCGACGAAAGAGAGAGAGCCAGAGACAGACAGTGCTCGAGACAGCCAGGACGACAGAATCGAAGGGGCAGACCGAGAGGAGACTCAGTGACCGTATTTGCGGTCCCACTTCGAAAGCAACAAGGGAAGACGAAGAGAGCTAGGGTCGAGATATACAGACCTCAAGAGCGCCCTTATCGGCGGGATCTTCTAGCGCTGGAGAGCTCATTGTGGATGGCGGACCTCAATGTCTCAGCGCCTCATGATGCGGCTCTTGCTCCCATTTCTGTCTCTTTCTCAGCCTCTCTTCTCCAGCTCTCACGCCGATTTTCCTTGCACATACACTCCCCGGGCTACGACGCGTTCCTCTAACTCTCTGTTCCTCCCTGTTTCTCTCTCTCTCTCTACTCCTGTTGACGTTGTCTTTGGCGGCTGCTCTGACTATTCTCTAACGCACCTTTCTGAGCTTCTTTCTGTCCCCACAGCCACAGCGGCCCATTGGGTCCTTGGTTCCCCTCTCTCATAACGAGAGCCCTTCGCGGCCTTTCCTGCTGCTGCCATCGTGCTTGGTCTGAAGTCTCTTCCTCTCCTCTTGTCCCTTTCTTTTCAGTGCCCCTCTCTCTCTCTCTCTCTCTCTGTCTCTCTCTGTCTCTGTCTCTGTCTCTCTCTGCCTCTCTCTCTCTCTCTCTCTCTCTCTCTCTCTCTTTCTCTCTCTCACACTTGTTCTTTGGTTGTGATCCTTTGTCTTGAAAATGATGCCTTTCCATTTCATCTGCACTTTGTAACGCACTTTCCTTTTAGATCAGACATCCGGTTTATCCACAGATAACTAGTCTTTTGATCTTTCTTAAACAGTGAGCGAGCGCTGCAACATCGCGCCGTCGCTGCCTGGCCGTCGGGGGACTCCGCGTGTTGAGCGTGTGAAAGACGGAGTTGTTACCCTTGCAGGCCATTCTTCACGAGTCTATCTGTTGGCCCTTGCAAGGTGTGCATTCTGCAGGACGGACAGAGCTGCCAATCTGGGTCTCTGTGTGCATGAATCGCGCTATCTGTATACCATGGGGCGTACCCCAGGGCAGAAGTGAAAGGAGTAACGTCTTTGATAGCAGCAGGCATTGTCACTCTGCATGTCAGCAGGGGACTGTCACTTTGCACGTCAGCCGGGGACTCTGCGGCAAGTCTTGCTTCAGTCTGATGAGCATCACCTTCTCCAACTCCGGAAAGTCTGCGTACGTAAGGTCATCCATTGCGTTTGCCTTCGCCCTTTGTCAGTGTTGCGCTCGACCCTCAGCCACGCTATGTTTGTTAGTTAAATAGTCTGTCACTGAAGCGCGAAAGGAGCTTCTTTTATCGCCCTCTCCATCGGCGCGATCTCCACTCGTAATTCCTCAAGCTTGACCGGCCGTGCTTTTATCAGCACAGCAACAGTGTTAGGCATGCCTCCATCTGCAATAAGGCCTGTAAGCAGCTGTGTGGGTGTGAATGGTGCCGTTGTTTTTTTGACGGCCAGTCACAAGTCCATCTGTTGGCTCTTGCGAAGTGTGCATTCTGGGTCTTTGTGTGTCATAAATCCCGCTATCTGTATACCATGGGCGTACTCCGGAGCCGAGAAGAATTGAAAGGAGCAACGGTTTTTGATAGCACCAGGCATTGGCACTTTGCACGTCAGCTGCCAACTCCGTCCTTCAGGTCTGATGAGCATCGCCTTCACAAGCGATTGCGTCACACCGACACAGCTTGTTACCGGCCGTACTGCAGATGGAGGCATATCTAACACTGTAGCTCTGCTAATAGAGCACGCAGCGTCATGCTTGAGGAATAGCAAATGAAGATCGCGCCGATGGGGATGAACATACTTTTCAAAGCTCCCATCAGCTATCGTGAGAGGGGCTTACCAAGGGCCGTCGAGCTATTGGCCAATAGACGGCGTAAGAGAGGAGAAGACCGCGAAAGAAAGACTCGAAAGAGAAGAAGAATGGCAAAGAGGATTAACAGAGGAGGAACAGAAGACTAATAAGGAGGAGAGAAAGACTTGAGGAAAAGGAGATTGTAGAGGAAGTCATTAAGTTCCTGTCATTGCAGGCGTGCATGAATATAATCTTATGTATAAAGAGAGGAAGAGAGGTTTGCTAACGATGCTGGAGGCGCCAAGCCTTCGCCCTGCATTCTCTCTGTCTCATGTCTCTGTCATTTCAAACGGGGCCCTCCTTTTCTCCTAGATATTCTTGCTCATCGTACGGATTA
>FLMG01000336.1:0-13281 GCA_900088475.1 Hyphochytrium catenoides | reverse complement strand
AACCCCCCAGGGAGGAGCCCCCCCGCCAGAGTACCGTCCCCACTTTCCTCTGTCTTGCGGAAAAAGTACGGCAATCCTTTGAGTGCCTCTCTCTACAGTACTCGTACAATAACAAACTTGAGAAAGGTCCACATGATGACCTCCACCACAGGAAGAACGGTTCTTATAACGGGGGAACGAACCCAAAAATTACCTTTTTTCCCTCCTGAACTAGCTCCGTTCTCATCATGCCTCCTAGAAGGAAAGAGGTGCACTAGGGTTAATCGGCACGACTTTCTATTATCTCAGGCCTGGCTATGGCCTGCTGGACACTCTCACTTGGTCAGAAGACTGGTGTTTGTCTGCTGGTGAGACCGCTGATAAACTTTCACACTTCTTCGCAGCTCCTCGAGTCGAACTTCTTTATGAATTTATCTATAGTCATAGTCTTGGTCGTCGTCATCGGATCATCTCCAATTTTTGTGTGACAAACGCCAGATTGACAGATTTAGGAGGACAACAGCGCTAGCAGCATGGTGGACTAGTATGATAACTTTAGTCGTCAGTGGCTTTGTTCTTCTCACTTTTTATACAACTGTCGCCCCTTCTTGATCACAAGACTGGCGTCTTGCAGCGCAACGAGCTTCAGCTCTCTCATCACCACCAGTACCTTAAGCTTATGGCCGACAGGACTGTGGCCACACCCACAATGAGACGGTATGCGCTATCAGTGTCAGCGTCGCCTCTTGCAGCTGACCTAAAACCACTGGTCGGCTTCTTGTCTTCATTCTTCTCAGCAACTCCGCCTGTTGTCTTTGATGGAGTGCTGGATGGCGATGAACTCGTGATGACAGGAAGCTCCGTAACTCCGGCTGCTGCCTGTGCCGACCGCACGCAAACACCGTCCATACCAGCAGTTAGCGCGTGGCATGCTTCTCTTGCTTCACAGGAACTCGTAAAGCCGTCGGCTCGCTTTTCCTTAACTTCACTGCTGCTACACGGTACAGTACCGCCAAGGTCAAACATGCCTCCTCTTGCAACCTCAAAGAGATGGCAAACGCCGCCGGTAAAGGTGTTCGTGGCTGAATTGTAGCACATAGTAGACGAGAAGCCATCAGGACATCGACACAATGCGAATGGAGAGTTACAATCTGCGTCTTCCTTGCATCCAGCGGTGGATGGATCTGGAGCATCGTCAGGCGGACCTGCAACGGTGCCTGCGTAGCACTTGTGGTTCACTAAGCACATCTCACCCTGGTTACAGTTTCCCTGCAGTCCCGCAAGACTGAGTGGATTGAAGGAAGGCTCGCAGATCTTGCTACTAGTTGGTCTGATGGCGTAACAAACGCCATCTTGATAGGAAAAGACGCGTTCTGAGGAGTTGGTGGGGTTCTGGACGACAGATATACACTTCGAAGAGGCCAGTGCATCTCGACAGCCACAGACCATAAAAACGAAGTCTCCAAGCTTTGTGCAGTCGTCGTAGTAAGTGCAATTGTAGCTCCCCGACGTGAGTGTCCGGACTGCGCCGGATACCACCGTTGACGACAGAGTAAGCACAAGGAAGAAGTAAAGAGCTCCTCCAGCTGCCCTGGTGGCAATGTTCTTCTTCGTTGTCATCATCAGCTCCAACCTTCTTATTACTAGTGGCAGACGTCTTTAAGGATCAACAATGGGATACTCGTTTCGTATTACTTACCAGAACCGTGTAGAACTCTGTCCTCTGTGATGTAGATCTCCGTCTTCCTAATCTGTATTAGAGAGAAGAACTCGAGAGATAGAGTTTTGAGTCTCCCTCGAGGTTAGAATCGCCGTTCGTATTGGGACGAGGCGGCTGTTGGCGAGAGTAGTGTGAGTTGGAGCCGGCAGCAAGCAACTATTATCTTCCTCCATTGATCGCTTGAACCCGACGACGACGGAGATCCAATGATGTTAGAACTAATCTGCTGCTGGCGGCCGAAAGAGTGTCCTTTATACCGACGAAGAAGCCAGTAGTACCAAGAACAATCACTCATCCTACCAACTCTGGGCAGCGAGGTCCTGTAGATGAGGAGGCAAATATGACTCATGATTGCGGGCAGCATTTGGCCCATGAGTGATCGTGAGAGCAGAGAGGAGCGGCTCCCTGGTGGAGGTGGTCAAGACATCATCAGCCATGTTATTATTATTGGTACAAGCAAACAGTAGATGCAAGAAGGAGGAAAGAGCCTGGCCACCTTTCTCCCCGACCCCACGCCTTTGCCATGTTACTGTTTATTCAGGAAAGCCAGTGCCACAATGTACTATAAAAAGAAAGCGACACTAGCGGCAGCCAAAACCCGAAACATAGCTCGTTGGTCAATCAGACAGCAAGGAAGACAAAGAACTTCCACAAGAGAGAAAAAAGAGAAGAAACTGAGGAAAAGAAGAAGAGAAGAGATGTAGTTCTCTAGGCTTTCTCCATAGCGGAGACCCAGCGTTACTCCCCAATGTGTAGATCCCGTGCATTCATGTAGCCGGGGCCTCCACCCTAAGGGCTGGGAACATAGTCTCCCCCAGCCTTAGGGGTTCCTTCCCTTTCCACAACAAAGAAGAAGCCAAAAGCGTCCATCTTCTTTCTTGGCCATGATAATTGCCTTCTACATCTTGCTGCCAAGTTGCACGGTGGAAGAGCGGCTGTTGTTGTCTACCCGCTAGAGAAGGTCACTAGAAGCCGGAATAGTCCTACGTCTCTGTCCAAAAAGTGTTCATAGTCTTCTATATACTTCCGCTCGACTTCCTTCTTGATCATGGCTAAAGCGGAGAACGCAAGCAGCTTGCATCGTTTACCAAGAAGTGTTTATTAGTTTTTCGATAGTTCTACATGAGCTCTTATTAGCCCTCTGAAGTATGAGTGCCTTCTTCACTGCGTCCACATCCTCTTGATTCACTACTATGAAAACTGCATCACGGAAGCTATAGAGGAACATACTGAATGCCCGTGAAGGCTATAAAGCGAGCTTTCAACTCTGGTGATAGAGTGAATAGCATCAACCTTCGTCTGCCACGGTGACACAACCGTTAGAGGGATCAGCAGGGCACCGGCACAATGGGCAATTGAAGAATGGAAGAGGAGAAGTGAAGAGATCGCGAAGTACGTAATGAAAGTTGAATGACTTAGAGACCAGTTGGCGAAGCAGGACAATCCACGCAGCTTCTAAGAGAAGGAGAGCAAAAAAGTGAGTGTGCGCGAGCAACATATAACATTGGTGCCAGATGTGACCAGGTTGCACAGCCACGCCCGTTCTGCCCTTTCAGTGTGTTCCACTTGTTCATCGTCCTCTGTTGCTTCTCGCCTACCTCCTTGTCGCGATTGTGTTCAGGATTCCCTCCTCCTCCTCCTCAATCCATCATCAGGAGTATCAAGATGTCCTATTATCATATCTGCAGTTCTCGTGCTCCGCCAGGATCGGAGTATAAGACACCAGCGCTGCCTTTGAGTAACTGCTGATCTAGCGATTCATCCCATTGTTTGGCAGAACCATCTGGAAGAGTGGATAGCAAATAGTTATCGGTATCTCCTCCTCTGCCATGCTCTCTGTCCATGGTGCTTAGAGCTTTGGGTTGTTACCCGCCTTCAGCCCCTTCTTCTCCCAATGGACTCTCGAGGCCCAGTCTCTCCAGAGCTGGAAGTAACGATAGATATAGCGGCTTGCTATAAGCCGTCTAGCGAAAGCTAGTCCTCCTCCTGGAGCGTCCGTGACTATCTGCCTGCAATCCCGTAGGAGAGAGGTCAATGGCTGCTCGCTTGGTGATATAAGCTGGAAAGTGTGAGCCAATATCGCTTGTTGGAAGAAGGTCATGTACGCGAGGATCGTACGCATTAAACGAATGGTTACATCGTGAGCAGCGATAACAATCCTGAGAGTTGTGCTTCAGCAGTTCTACCAAGCTGACTGACAATTGGCCAAGGATGCTAAAGACTTTCTTTCTCCCCGTCGCCAATTGACGATAATGAAGAATTAATGAAGGGACTAGCTTTAGTTCTTTACCGAATAGTGCTCTTCTTTTTTTTCTTTGGAGGCAGGGAGGAACGGGCAGTAGTCTTGGAGACTGTGAGTTGGAGAATTGTTGGCGGTGAGATCAGGAAGTAGAGGAGGCGTATTAGTCGAAGAGCAGACACGGAGCGGAGGACAAAGATCGTTGACGCAGAGTCATCAGTCCCAGGCCCGACGAAAGAAGAAATACTTAGGCTTTCACTTGGTCAGCGCCAGGATTCATTGTCACTCAATCTTGTAGTCACTACTTTCCCAACCGCTGATGTCTATGTGGTGGACATTCCTCGCTCAGCAAGCCTTTCTACCTTTATGTCCAACATCTCTACGCCTGCAGGTAGACAGACAAAGAAGTAAAGATGCCGCCGGTCTGTTGTGAGTCAAGAGGACAGGAACGTGGTCACGGCGGGAGCCATGGAGAACCCAAGCGAAAAGCTGGAGAGAGAGAAGAGAGAGCGAAAGGATTACATCAGAGGTAAAATGGGGCGATCTCAAGTCGCTTGCCAGCCGCGATAAGTAGCTGTTTACCTCTCGCCTCTCAAGCCCCCTTCATCGTCTCCGTCGTTATTTCTCTGCGTGCCTCCTTCGTGGTGCCAACATCTAGCTCTATTAGGGCTATGTGTTCTTTATCAAGAGGACTGTTGTCTTCTGCTACTGTTCGTCCGTCTACCCTTCTTTCAATTGCCTTATCTTCCTACTTCCTCTCAAAGTGGATCACGGACTACGAGGCCTTGCAGAGCCATTTCAACTACACGCGATCCATGTCTCTCGTCCTGACAGAGTTCTATCATACTCTCAGGAGTCTTGCTGTCTCTGCGCTCTCGGTAAGAGAGAAAGACGAGCATTCGCGGAGAAGGTAATTAGGTATTATAAGGTAGAGGGTAATAAGAAAAGGAGGAACCCATGCAAAACCCAGAGGAGAAAGAAATGAACTATGACAAAAGATGGAATGAGAGGGATGTCAACTGCTTGGAACAGAGAGGGCAAGGGGAAAGGAGAGCTACTAAGAGAGACAGTTCAAGACCCATACGATCCAGAATTTCCTTAACGGTGGCATTATCGGGTCAGCTCTTCTTTCTCGCTTTATAAGCATCTTCCGTCCTTTCCCGGCTCCTGGAGAGGGTTGGATGGCTTGTTTGAGGCTATATAATAGCCAGGCGGCAGAGGAACTATTTGAGCAGCATTAGAGGCCTAACATGCAGAGTAGAATAGAAGAGATGAAACGCAGAAAGGAACAGTAGCAGATGGAGAGGCTTAGAAGAGTCCTCAAGACCGAGCAAGAAGCAGAGAAAGAGAGTCGAGGGGTCCTCCTTCCTCGTCACAAGAGAGTGTATTCTACCTGAAGACGTGTCATAACTAGGAATGGGCAAGACAAAGTCCTCTTTCTCATTATTGAATTGTCCTGAATAAGATGCTCTACCTGCCATCATCTTCTCTCCTGCTAACAGTAGAGCAGTACATTAGTACTATCCGGCTTGTCACTAGACTCGCGAAACTGGCTGGCAGAGACGAGATTCTTTAAAAGCTTTCGGCGCTCCGGAACGGCGAGGACATGGTAAGAAGACTATAGTGAAATCTCTGTTGTTCCCTTTGGATGGGAGCTGTTAGGTGATGAGCTGGCTATTTAGTCTTTGAGCCCTCGCAGTTGGACTCACAATCACCTTCCTAGTCTCACGTGGGCCGTAGTACCTCTTGTCTACTCTAATGATCTTCGTACTAAAGGACGAAGCTATTATCCCTCCTTCATAGCTCAGGTTTCGCGGGTGATCTTCTATGGGTCTCTAATAGTATCGTTTCTTTCTCCAGGAGACAGAGACAAAAAGAAGTATGACAGCATCGTAGCCAGAGGAACAAAGTCTGAAGCACGTGGTTTCCTTACACTTTAGAAAAAAAGGAAGCTTTACCAATGGCTGTTCTCTTCTTGTTCTCGTCACCATGAAGCTCCTGCGCCCTCCATAAGAAGCTTCTTTTTACTCAATCAATGCGTCAATCTTCTACTTTCTTCCAGTTCTTATCACAATCTTAGGGGAGCGCCAGGTCTCCTTCTTCATCGGGCCTGCGAGCGCTTTCTGTGCAGTCATCACAAGGTAGTAAGTGCCGTCTGGGACTGGAGTCCATTCATTGGGCTTGTTAACGGGATCCTTCAGCACTGCAGCCTTAACCTCTCCAGGGGCCCGCCAGGGGAAGGAGATAGAGGACCTTCCGACCCTCTTGGGAACATATCTGTCATAAGCCATGAAGCCCATTTGCTGGCCATTCTGGATCTTGTGCAGCGTGATCGTTATGAGGGGTGAGGGATGAAGAATACGAGTTCGGATGACCGGGAAGTCTTTAGTCTCCTCTCTGAAAGTGAATGTGGCTGTTTCGTTTGGAGATTGGTAAATGGTGGGGTCATCTGCAGCCAACCACTGTCCTTCACTTACGAGAAAGGGAGCTGCTTCTCCCGTAGGAAGCACGGGGTAGCCAGTGTAGTCGCCTTTGAGTCCCGCGTAAGGGACGAAGACAGGGTTGTATCTCGAGCTTTGAGTCGCAGGTGGAGCTACGGGATCGACCTTGATGTATCCAGAGTACAGCCACCGCTCCTGGGCTGGCATAGTGGCGTTAGGGGAGATTGTGATTTTCACAGTCGCCATCGCGAACGGCGCCAGTTCCAGCGTTGACGGTGTTATCACTACCGCGGAATATCTCGTGTCCAGTGTAGGTTCCTCACTGACGGTACCGTTCACAGATGCGGCCGGAAGGTGGCTGAGACTGTACTTCATCTGTATGTTGCCCGCATTCCTGACGTAAAGTGTCCTGGCAATCGTTGTCTGGCCCACTCGGTCGTCCCCTAACTTTAGGGCGAAGGGCCAGACAAGCGTGCTACCCTGCACCGCCTGGAAGGCATTAACTAACCCAGCGCCTTGGCGGGCTACGGGAGCGGACATGCCTCCATCCAACAAATTGATAGGAACAGCATTGTTCATCAAGATCTGCTTCATCTTTCCAGGCGCAACTCTTCTGACCGTCTTGCCGTCCCTGTTGAGATAGAGCGCTGCCACCCCTGATACGTAAGGCGTAGCCATTGATGTTCCTGACCAAGTGGCATAACCTCCCATGGAAAGTGGTATGGACGAGAATACGAGTGCACCAGGAGCTGTCACTTCTGGCTTGATGTCGAGTTCGGCAGTCATGCCCCAAGAGCTGAAGTCCGCCACCTGACCTGCAAGAGGATTATTAGGAAAGGTACTGCGAGTTTTAGACCATTGCACCGTCACTGGTGCAGTCTTGCTCCTTCGCACAAGCTCTTCACCATCCTTCCCGGAAATGCCAGCCACTGGGATGTGGAGGTCTTCGTGAACAGCCAGGATCCCCCTTAGAGCCTCGGGCCTATTGTTATATATGATGACAGCAATAGCGCCAGCTGCTTGGGCATGGAGCGCTTTGTTTGTAAATGGGCAGGTTCCTCGTCGAATGAGGGCTATCTTGCCGGTAAATGTAGAACTAGGGTAGGGAGCGCATCCATCGTCCTTAACCTCCATATCCGTGTTTGATACCATCAGCTCACCGTCCTTGAGGAGCTCACGGTCCTTCGGATCCATGTCGTACTCTGTCTCCTTGTTATCAGGAGAGGCTCTGAAGGTATACTCTAAGTAGAAGTCATTTTCAGAAGCAGCAACACCCAGTCCATAGGTAGCGCTCCCAGTATCGCCAGCACTCCACAAGCCATCCGCACCATCATTTCCCAGGGCGGAGACGACCACCACCAAATTGCTTGCTAAACGGTTGACTGCCTTACCAATAACAGACTGCCCCCATGGGATGGAGGAGGTGCCCAGTGATAAGTTGATAATGTTCATGCCATCTTTGAAGGCCCGCTCAAGTGCCGCAAGGACGAGGTCATTGTCAAGACCATAAGAAGCGCAGCCAAAGACCCTGTAGGCTCCAAACGTCACTTCTGGAGCGACGCCAACAAATTCACCGTCTTTTCCCCCAACGATGCCAGCAACATGCGTGCCGTGACCGTCGCAGTCACGAGGATCATCCCCAGGCTTCGGAATCCATTTCTCTGGGTCGTCAGAGCTGGGATCGTAGTCATCTCCGACAAAGTCATAACCGTACGCCACTCGACATCCCTCTCCTATCTTCTGACAGGCCCCAAAGGCAGGATGGGTGTAGTCGATGCCGCTGTCAATGATGCCCACCTTTACTCCTTTGCCAGTTATGTTCAAATTCGTGTGAACCTGGTTCACTGCTGTTCTGTTATGAGCAAACTTCAGCTGCGGAATGGCTGTAGCTTTATCCACGACGACTGCGCTTCCTTGACCCGATTTAGTGATGATGAAGTTCTGAGAGACGTTGTCAACGCTAGCGGTAAGATTTGCCACTGCGGAGATATCGGCAGAGTTTTTAAAGTTCAGAGAGATGCCATTAATCACCGAACCAAAAACCGTGCGGACTTCGTACTTGATTCCCTTTGCGTCCAAAGCCGCCAGAAACTCCTTTCTCTCTTCTTCCATCGTCTGTGGGCTGCCTCCAAGAATTGAAGGGCTCGACTTGAACTCGACGATAACGGAGTTCTTGATGGTGCTATCGGTGAGCTGGGAAAGTGTCCTGCCTGAAGGTGGAGCCGACTTGCTGCCCGCTGCTTCCACCGCAAGGCTAGCTGCCACCAACCCAAGCGTTACTAGAGTCGGGATTTTCATAATGGGAGTTCCGGTAAAGATGTCGCTACGAGGCCCTTCCTATTACGAAGGTTCCTTTGCTAGCTGCTCTGTCCTGCTTCTTGAAGGTGTTTCTTGAGCCTTGTTCGCACAAGATGAGCCTCTGCGATAGACTTTTGTGACCTCAGCTTCCTGATGTTTGGAAATTGCTAGAATGAGGAGCAGCAGACGGCGGCGGCGGTGGGGTTGTGCCAGCTGCATACCATTAACCAATAACTTCCTTATTCAAGAAGAGTGATCACTGACGGAGGCTGAGGCTCCTCCTCTCTCGTGGACCTTCCTGAAGGACATGGACATAATGTAAAGGATGCGAAGCTAAAGAATGGCCTGGTATCGGTTGGCAAAACAACGGCAGCTCTCTTTGGTGTTCATATCATTATCAGATACTGGACGAGCCGGTCCCCTTATAGGTGCGACGCAGTTCTTTATAAGACAAGCGCGATCTAGATGCCGACTGGACCCTTCAGAGTGCAACAGGTGATCATCAGATGAAGTTGAACCCTAATGCACTAGAAAGCTCCCCCGTGAGTCAGGCGCCCATCCCAACCCGTTCCTGGACAAGAATAACGACTTGAAGGCAAAAGATTGAACTGGAAGGACAATGTAACACCATGATATGAAGTGCCATTCGCCATCCTGGCTATTATCTGACTGCATCACGCCGCCATGAACATAAGTACCAGGAAATGGATCTAGAGGGCGACAATGTATAGTAGAGGGGCACAGCTACCCGCAGCCGCGCAGGAGAGAGGGGTTCGTCCTCGGTAATCACCTGGCTGCCTTTGCGTATAAAGTATCTCTGCTACTTCTATATCGTGCTGCTAACTATGGCAAAGCTGTGGTCTGGCCACTTGGGTGGATGGCCTTTCGCCACACCTCTACTTTTATTAGGAGGATCTGCCAGCAGTACTACTGTACTCATGATCTGATGTTGGGAACCGCCACTCGTATGTAGAACTACACCTTCTGATGAGGACTGAGAGGGAGCCCGACCGTCTAGCTTCGCCTGGATATCAGAAAAAGACTAGACTTTTTGGAAGATTAGACATCCTTCTACCTCTACTACTACTGACTTCTCCATTATTTCTATTCTTCTAGAAAAAGGGTTTTACTAGAGATAAGCAGTAGGCACTGTTCACGAGTGTTGACTACGGATCTTCCTTAACAGTACGCTACATCGCGCCGTCCTGACTGTACCTCCTGACTGCATCATACAATCATGAACATGCTGTACTGGAAATTGTATCGCTGGGGGTTTGTAGAGTAGTTCTAAAGGGCGCACCCACCTACATTCAATTACCTCGTTTGTATCCTGCAGAGAAGGGATGATCTAACTTTTATGCCAAGAGTAGAACTACTATAAGATGCGAAAACCTCTGAGAACGTCCTTCTACCGTTTTACTGTTCCTGAACTCCACTTCAGTCTCATCTCCCTTTTATTCATAGTAAACTGGGTGTTGATATCTTCTCATCTCACCCATCTCCACCCCGGCGGCGCATCTGATGACGGATATCTGTTATAGTCTTCCACGGAGTACAGTAGGCACGTACCGCACTGGATACACGTCCATGATAAAGTGGAAAAGGCTGCTCTTTCTTCTTTCGAGCTCTTCCTCTACTCTTCCCTTCAAAGAAATTCTGCTTTTGTGACCCTTTCAACCCATCGGGTCCTGATGAAAGACTACATTTCTCAGACATGGTGCTGCGTACAGTACTAGTAGGATCCGTAGCCAGCACTGGACACTTGTAGTCAGTACCAGCGATACTGTTTTATCCTAAGCTAATAATAGTAGATGAGTAGTAAGAAGTAGGATCTTATTTCTCCACCATAATAAAGGCACGTCCCAACTTCAGGCGGGGCCGGAGGACGTGGACTGTCAGTCCTCATCATGAGGTGTAGATACACTAGTGGCTTTTTGTATCATCAGATCAAGGTGACTAGTTCTATTGTATTGGCACACCCTTCTATTACCCCCTGCTAAAGTTCTAGACGTCACAGCTTGATTAATATCTAGTTCTATAGGAGGTAATAACGGCAAGTTATAGAGGTAGTAGGGGTGATACGCACCGTGGTACTTGGCTATTACGTTGTAGTGGTAGGATCGATCAATCTGATGGGAGCAAGGGACCTCATCACACGCAAAGACATCCAGCTGATGACATGGCGGCAAGGCTATTTTTTATAGAAATGTAGGGCGGTGGTGCGAGACGATCCCTTCCCTGCACCATACAAACGAGGCATTTGAATGTGGGTGGGGTGCACCCGGCAATACTCTACTCTACAATGGCTCCCACGATCCAATTTCCCGTACAGCACGTTCATGATCGCATGATGCAGTCAGGTACTCGTAGATCTACAGTCAGGATGGCGATGGGTGTTGCGTACTGATAAGGAGGATCGGTAGTCAGCACTCGTAGTCAGTGCCTACTGATTATCTTCAGAAAACCCCAGTGCCCGTTCTTCTTCAGTAAAAGCTTTTTCGTAGATAAATAGAATCAATGGAGTAGTCGGTAGTTCGTAGTAGAGGTAGCGAGGATGGTGAATCTTCCAAAACAGCAAGTCTAGTCTTTCTCTGGAATCCAAGCGAAGCTAGGCGAGTCGGGCTCTTTCTCAGTCGCCATCATCAGGTGTAGATACTGATAATGGCAGTTGTTCTCAACATCATGTCATGAGTAGTTCTACAGGCAGATTCTCCTGACAAAAGTAGAGGTGTGGGAAGGAAAGGCATCCAGCAAGTGGCCAGACCGCAGCTTTGCCATAATTTTTCAACAGCACGATATAGAGGTAGTAGGGGTACTTGAAAACTCACCGTGGCACTTGGTTAGTACGTGGCCGTAGGACCAATCAATATAATGGGAGCAAGGAACTTTCCATATTCTACGCAAAGGCAGCCAGCTGATGACACGGCGGCAGGGTTATAATCGTAGAAAGGTGACCACCGGGGACGATCCCCTCTCTCCTGCGCGACTGCGGGTAGCTGCGCCCCTCTACTCTACAACGGTGCCCTCTAGATCCATTTCCTGGTACTTCCGTTCATGCCCGCATGATGCAGTCAGATGGTAGTCAGACTGGCGAATGCCACTTCATATCATAGTGTTTTATTACCCTTCCAGTACAAATGTTTTGCCTTCTAGTCGTTCACTTAATCCAGGGAATGGGTTGGGATGGGTGCCTGACTCACCTGTGATCAGGCCGAGCTTTCTACCAATCTCCAAACGAAACAGCCACTTTCACTTTCAACGAGGAGACTCAAGATTTCCCGGTCGTCCGAACTCACATTCTTCATCCCTCATCACTCATAACGATCACGCTGCACAAGATCCAGAATGGCCAGCTAATGGGCTTCGTGGCTTATGACAGATATGTTCCCAAGAGGGTTGGAAGGTTCTCTCTCAACTTCCCGTGGCGGGCCCCTGGAAACGACAAAGCTGCAGTGCTGAAGGATTCCGTTAACAAGCCCAATGAGTGGACTCCAGTCCCAGATGGCACTTACTACCTTATGATGACTGCACAGAAAGCGCTCGCAGGCCCGATGAAGAAGGAGACCTGGCGCTCACCTAAGATTGTGATAAGAATTGGAAGAAAGTAGAAGATTGACGCATTGATTGAGTAACAAGAAGCTTCCTATTATGGAGGGCGCAGAAGCCTCATGGTGAGGAGAACAAGAAGAGAACAGCCATTAATAAAGCTTCCTTTTTTTCCCCTAAAGTATAAAGCAAACAACGTGCATCAGACTTTGTTCCTCTGGCTACGATGCTTCTTCCTCTCTATCATACTTCTTTCTTCCTCCGTTCGTACCTGGCTCTTGCAGGCATATCATTGCAATGAGCGTTTGGCGCATACCTCCTCTGACAAGGACTCACGAAGACTCAAAGCAAGCAAGCGAGACAGCACCACTCGACGCATCAATCGCTGGTAAGGTCGTAGGCTGGCAATAGCTTTTCTCTATAATGACTGACGCGTATGGAGGAGCAGCAGCAGCACTGGAGGAGGAGTCGATGAAGAGACCCAAGGCGGGCTTTGTCGCTCTTGTTGTCTCTTCTTCTCTCGTATTTCCTTCTTCCTCCTCTTCTTCTGCTGCTTCTTCCTGGTAATAAGACCTTGTTGTTGTTGCCGATAACAAGTACAAGTAGCTTTGTCAAGTCAAGTATAAGGTGTAATTACTTGTTACTTGGTAACTGGACTGTAGACATGAAAGGAAACCTTCGAAACTAAGACGAATAATTGGGAAGTCAGTCACACGCTTTAACACGGGAGTTCGGCCACTGAAAGAAACAGGAAAGAAAGTTAATAGACAGGAAAAAATGGAGAGCCAGAGTTATGAGAGAGAAAGAAGAAAGGGACATTTGTACCAGAAGAATCTCCGAGAGGAAGACAGAGCGAGAGAGAAAGAGCGAGTACTTGTAAGAGGGAAGAAAGAGATCAGAACCAACCAGGAAAGACAGAGAGAGACGGAGAGAGAGAGAGATGGAGAAAGAGAGAGAGAGTGAGGGAGAGGGAAATTGTGCGGAGAAGGGAGTGCGAGGAGAGAGAGAGAGAAAGAGAAGGAGAGGAACAGAGAGAGAGAGAGAGAGAGAGAGAGAGA
>FLMG01000335.1:234317-260691 GCA_900088475.1 Hyphochytrium catenoides | reverse complement strand
TCTCTCTCTCTCTCTCTTTCACACACACACACACTCTCTCTCTTTCTCTTCTCTCTCTCTCTCTCTTTCTCTCTCTCTCTCTTCTCTCTCTTACTCTCTCTCTCTCTGTCTTTATCTCCCCTTTTGTCCTCTTCACTGTACCAGTACGATCTCTCTTTTTCTTTCTCACCCCTTGCTCTGGCGGCTTGCTAGTTTGTCTGTCTCTCTTCCCTCTTCTTTTGTCTCCATTTCTGGCTCTATCCTCGCAGCCTCACACATCCAACCTCTCTTCCTTCCTCTCTCTTCCCACTCCGTTCCGCCAGCAACAGAAGCTTGATCACTCTTCTGAGAATCATCCATCTCTCACTTCTACGCTTGAAGGATCTGGCATTGAAGTGGAACGGTAACTCTTTTTATAAGGAAAGGCAAGCCAAGATGCAGAAGAAGAATGGTGAGCGTCAGAGAACTTGGCACAGTCTCTCTTTCCTTCTCTCTCTCTCTCTCTCTCTTTCTCTCTCTCTCTCTCTCTCTCTTTCTCTGGCGCTCTCGTTCTCTCTCTTTCTACCTTCAATCTTCATGGTTCACGTTCTGCCATCCTCCTCCTCCTCTGACGTCTCCTTCGCTTCCCACTTACTTGCCAGGCAAGCAGCAGCAGCCGCGATGGCTAGCAACATCTCCCGGGAAGCGATGGACAGAACTCTTTTTCCTCTATTACAGCGTCATCTGGATCACTTTCTTTGGCGGCATTGTCGTCACGAAAGCCTATGAGGTACACAGAGAGAGAGAGAGAGAAGAAGAAAGAGCTAGCTAGCTAGAGAGAGAGAGAGAGAGAGAGAGAGAGAGAGAGAGAGAGAGAGAGAGAGAGAGAGAGGAATAGAAGAGTGAGCATGTAGGGAGATCCAGAGAAGTAGAGCACCTAGAAAAACGAGGTTAGTACACGCAGAAGTCGTTTCTCTGAATGAAGGAGAAGTTGACGAGACAGAAGAGGAGAGAGCAACGAGAAAAGGAGAGAAAAAAAGAAGAAAAAAGGAGAGAGTGAGAGAGGGTAGAAGCATGCGAAGGAATACAGAGAGAGAGAGAGAGAAAGAGTGAGAGAGAGAGGGAGAGAAAGGGAGGGCAGGAAAGACAGATTTCGCTGACCGCTGTCTCGCAGTCGTTCGACGAGTGGTCGTACATGAAAGTGGGCTTCACACTCTTCTTCCCGTGCTTCCTCGGACCTCTGCTGTTCCCAGGCCAGGTAAGCAGCATGAACAGGCTCCCAGGCATTATCCTTCTGAGCTCGTTTGTTCCTCTACTCGTTCTCTTCCCTAGAGTGGTCTGGCTTGTCTTCTATCGTTACCAAGGTTGACGACTCCCTTTTTCATTACGTGTCCCACTCTCTTTGACTACACCGGTCGCACCTTCAGCGCTCCCTACCATGCGTCTCTCTCTATCGTTGGTGCCTCTCTCTCTCTCTCTCTCTTTGTTTTTTCCTCTCATTGTTGCTCTCCTCCTTTCTCTCCGCCTTGCGCCCATGTTGGGTCTTCGACTCAAGAGTTTGACCACTCATGGTCCTCTTCTCTTTGTCCCTGGAAATCACTAGGGCGAGCCTTCCACTCCGTTCTGGGATCGCTACTTCGTGAAGGCAAACATCTGGATCTTCATCTTAAGCTTCATCGGCAACTACTTCTGGACACATTATTTCTACAATCTTCTCGGCGCGGCGTACACTTTCAAGGCTCACAGGATCAATGATGTATGCTATCCTGCTCAGTTTGAGACCCTACCTCTCTGTACAGACATCCTCTTTCCAGGCCTCTGCTCGAAGTTCTCTTCCCTGTAGCTGAATAAACTCCCCCTCTGTCCTTTGCTGCGCTACTCTTTCTCTTTCCCTGGCATCTTTCGTTGAAGTTTTATCTAATCCAAACAAACTTCATGAACGGCCCGTGATCTTTTCTTTTGCCGGACCAATGGTTAGGACGTGTGACGAGCTACTGTCACGTGGTCCTTGTCTCGACGTGATCTCTGTCCTTTCCTTTGAAGCCTTATGTCTATCATTCTCGTGGTCTTCCACCTCTTTACAGCCTAGAGTGGACCAGCTAACATATCTTCTTCTCATGCGCTACCCAGGTGCCAATTTCCTTTATTCTTATCACGCACGCGTACTTTTGCACATATCACACTCTCACCACTATTGCTTTGAGGAGGTTCTGGACTTCTTCCTGGTATAAGAGGAGAGGGCCAGTCACGGCGCTTCTGGTATCTTCCATGTACATCGCAGCCATGGCCTACTTTACTGCCTTCATGGAGACACTCACGATCTCTTCGGTAAGAAGCTCGCTTCCTTATCACTATTTCCTCCCTGTCTCTATCTCTCTCCTGCTCCATTTATACTAGATCCATCGCTTCATTCCACTTTCCCTCTCCCGTTGCCGGTATATGTTCCAATTTTGACTCCTGTTCGATGGTGTCCAGTACCCGTATTACACCTTCAAGGACCGCAGGCTCATGTACCTGGTGGGGTCCGCGTGCTACGGGATATACTTTATTGTCAGCTTCCCCATGTACTACAGGTGCGGGCTCATAGATGAATTTTGTCTGGAAGAGAGAAAGGGGCCACAAAGAGGAAGAGAGAGACACAAGAGAGAGAAAGAGAAATATATATACATGTATCTATAGAGAGAGTAAAGATGGGGTTGCTTGTTAGGAGGGAGACAAATAGGGAAACAGAGAGAGGGGGGGAAAGAGAGAGAAAAAGAATATCGAGAGACATAGGATGGGAAGGGTAAAGAGAATGCTTTTAGCCTTTATGGTATCTGGCATTTTATCCCGGTCTACTGTGGGGCGTACTAGTATGGGTTCAAGAGAGAAACTGGAGGTTGGCCCAACCGCTAGAATAAGTATGTGAGCGGAGAATAGAGAAAGAGAGAGCAATGTGGAAGGCGGCAGCTCTTGTATAACTATTGACCTCTTCCATTCCTTCCCCACCGCTCCTTTGTCTTTTACGATGCAGGCTTTGTGAGCATCCTGGCGCACGCTGGCCTCTCGGACAGGTGGCCATTGACTCGCTAGGCGGATGCATGCTTGTTACTGTCCTTCTTGACTTCTGGAGGCTGGGGATCGGAGGAATCGTAGAAAATGTGCCCCAGTGCGTCCCCTGGATGTGAGGAGACAGGGTGAACCCCTATGGATGGGGGCAAGGAAGAGTATGCCGAAGGATCTTCTCCTTCTCTCTCTCTACAATTGCCACATCCACCATCCGCTTTAGCTCTGTCTCTGTCACACTCTTCACAGCGTAAGTGTGGCACAGGGCGGTCCATTCAGCCAATGAATAATAATGGTTTGCTCTTCCATAAATAGTGTTATTTGCTTTCTTCAGCTACCGTCGCCCCCGTCCTCGCCCTCGTCCACCTCCTCTGCCTCTTCCTCCTCTGCCTCTTCCGCCCCCTCCTCCAAGTTGAAGTTCCTTTACTCCTCTTCTCTCTCGTCTTTCCTCACCGCCAGCGGGTCCTCTGCTCCTCCCTCTTGGCATGAAGGTAATCTCTCTTACTATGCCCTCTCCTCCTACAGCGCGTTGAGCTATTCTATGAATGCCTCTGTTGCCTTCTTCGTCCTGCCTCACTCTTTCTTCCAGGGTGAGCTGTCGTAGCTTCTTTCGCTGTTTTTGCTGCTCCAGATCTTCCTCTCTTCCTAGATCCACAGCACTTCCGATTCGCTCCCCATCAGCTACCTCATACATCTTAGGTTTCCGTGTTGGTGGCTCTTGCTTCTCCTTTCTCTTCTTATGCTTACTCGTCTGCATGGACGTCCAAATTGATTAACCGGGCGGTAGAGGCAGAAAGAGTCAGTGACATGTGACGAGCAGGATTCGCGGTCAACATGAGATAGTTTCGTTTCTTCAGAGTTACCTTCTCTTCTTCCTCCGACTCATCCGAGGAGCTTTCATCACTGCCTCGTCCCTCCGGCTCGCTTTCCTCAGAGACCTCTTTGAAGCGTTCGTCGATAACCTCATCTTCACTCTCTTCCTCATCTTCTCTCTTGTGCTTCCGAGCACCACTTGGATTGAGAAGCTTGAACTCCTCAGACTCAGGATCAACCTTGGGGCAGAGAGTAAGAGGACGCAAGTAGCGATCGGTGGTATAACTTAGAGCTCAAGAGGCCCAGTGCAAGTGCCAGAGACAGAAGAATAAAGGGCACAAAGAGCGAGACGGAGGCATAACAGAAGGGTGGCAGAAGTATAGTGCGACAAGGATCGAGAGATAAAGAAAAAAGCAGCAGGGATGCTGAGAATGTATGATGTACCTGGAACTCCTTAGATGTAAACATCGCAGCAAAACGATCGTCTCCCAGAGGGTTCGATGCAGTCTTGTCTCCGTCTCCTGCCTTCTTTCTACTAAGCATCGCTTCTGCAATGTCGGCATTGACCTTAGGAAGCTTGCGCTGTATGCTAATTCTCTTTTCTCTCTTTTCTTCAAGCTTCTGCTTGAGTTTTTCCTTCTTCCACTTATCATAGGCGAACGGCTCAGCAACAGCCTTGACTCGCGTATACAGTCGTGTGTCCATAAAGAATCCGTGCATGTAAGCCTGTCCGAAGCTAAATGTTAGATATTTTGCAGCATGCAATTTCGCTCTCATGGAGGTAGGCCCGTGCTCTGTCTGTCTATCCCTCCTTCGCCCATTCTATCCTACGTCCTGTCGACGTCCTCAAAGCACCTCAGCTACCATCCAACCTCCATCGCAACTGCCCATCTTATAGTCTCTGTTGCCCACTCGATGGTTTGCTTCTTAGCATCTCCCACCTTAAGGACTGCGGTGCCAATGAGATGTCCCAAGCCCAGTCTCTGCAACTCATCCTTGGTGACAAAGGTGTAGTCGTCATACACCGTCGACTCTTGCTCCTCTTCAAGTTCCTCCGTGAGACCGTCTAGGAACGAGCACCACCGGGGAGCGGGACCTAGAGACACGGGCAGGGGAAAGGGCGTGAGTCCAAGAAAGGCAGAGGAACATAAGAGATAATTTCAGAGCTAACTATTGAGAACAGCCTCGAGGGATCAAATCCCAGAGGAAGGAAGAGAGTGACACAAAGTGTAGACTGCCTATACAATTCACGGGATCAGGTGAGGAAAAGAAAGCCCGCTCCGAGTCTGAGGTGGTACCAAGTTCAGGAATGTAGTATGACATAACGCGAGATTGCTCGCCGGCAACCAGAAGCAGGCCTGAGTCTCCGCGAGCATCTCTCACGATATGAACGTCGTTGATGTCCGCAGGTGTCTCTACGTTCGCGAATATTTTGCCCTGGACCCGAAAAGCAGAAGAAAGACAGGAGAGAGAGAGAAAGAAGGAAAAGAGAGAGAGAATGAGGAGGTGTCGCGGGATCCGCTACAAACTATTCGCCCGCAACAAGAGCGTCGGTTTTTCCTACCGTTAACCTATTGGGGTTGCTACCCTTTACTCTCTCTTTGGTCTCACTCTTCCTACTATCTGAAGAGCATGTGACGCTCCTACTACATGCCTGATGATGTCACACCCAGATGCCCCTTTGATTGTTCTTTCCTTTCTCTGAGCTCATGACCGTCCTTTGAGATTACGCACATAGCGCTTACCTCCTTCTGGTTCCATATCTTGATAACTTTAGCATCAGCTGACAGGACATTGCCAGAGAACTCGTGAAACTGGAGATTGACGACAGGCAGTCCGTATTGGTGATCTTTGGTCATCACTGGCTGACTGGATCGCAGATCAAACAGCAGACAATGACCACTACTGGTGCCAACGCCGAGTGTTAAGCCATCGCTTTGATGGTGCTCTAACGCTGAGATCTCAACGTTTGAAGGCTGGCCAAGGAAACCGCTCACGATGGGGTTGAGATCCAGCATCCCCACGGCGTTCTTCGTCCGATGGTCCCAACATTGTACGATCCCATTTTCTCCGCCTGGACAACAAGAAATCAGGGCATTATGATGCGTGATGTTGATCTTATCAGACTTGGAGGCAGCAAAAGACAATCGAACAACATGACTGGCTGAGGGCGCTAGAGGATATTTGATAGTGGAAACTCCAAGCCAGGCCACTTGACGTCTCTGGCCTCCAGTACCCTAATGATTGATTTCTCTCGCTTGCCCCTCAGGTTATCCTCGCTTGACACCTCCTATTTGTGTTCCGCTCTCTCATTGCCCCGCTTGGTCCAACTGTCAAGAACCTGCCCAGCCCTTTTCCTCGTGCGTCCTCTCCCGGAATTAAGTTCCGTTCACCTACCAGTAGCTATGAGCTTGTGCACTGGGTTGATGCTGATCTTATTGACCCCTGGGCTGCTGGTTTGAAGTGGGGCCATATATCGGCCTTGCTCTAGATTTAATCTGTAGACCTCCGGGCCTGTGTAGGGACAATGCAGATCGTAAGGGCATACATGAGACATGGAACCATGAAGCGGACGTGATTAAAAGCCCTACGGCATATGTAAAAAGTGCATGGCAGTATGTCACCACTAGGAAAAAGACAGCTGAGGAATACCATGGTGCTAGCCAGCTAGCACATCCAAGATAGAGACAGAAGGGAGAAACGGTGCTGAGATTGAAGATGAATAGCGACAAGAAGGGACACGGAAGAAGAGATAGACTTTGCGCGGCACCTGAGCATCCGAAATAGAGATCACACTGGGTCTCCAGGTACTGCATGTCACGGCCGAACTTAGGAATTCTTAAGCTATAATGGGCTCCATAAGCAGCATGGAAGGCTACGCTTCGGTCAGCAAGGAGAAATGCTATCTTTCCAAAGTCCTCCGATAAAACCTATTTGTCAGCCAAATGGCAAGGACATCCACAAAGACAAAGTAAGACCAGGGCGTTGGGCCATTTTGAAAGGGAGAAGAGAAGTATCGAAAGCAAACCGGAAGGAGGGAGAGAAGAGATGAGTGTTTGGCCGAGGGGCGTGGATGCAAGTGATGATAGTGAAACTGACCTTCATCTGTACAACCTCGGCATCTAGACGCCTCTCAAACTTCATGCTCAAATCCTGAACGTCATACACTTTTACTCCTGGTGGGTAGGTACCTGAGAAGAGTTGGTCAGGCCCGAGCGTGATAAGACACTGGGGGAAAGGAGAGGAAAGCCTCAGACGACGACGGTACCTGCTGTCACAATATACTTTCCATCCCTTGACATCGTCACCCTCTGAGAGGCGGAGGGAAACTCAAAGTCTTGGACTAGCTCAATTCGGCGTCTATACTCTGTAAGATGATGAACGGAAGCTAAGATTCACATCACGATCGCTTCACCATGGCAAGTAGTAGAATCGTACCAACATCTTTAGCCAGTGCCCTTTTTCTCTTTTCGGAAAGCCATTGCGGGAGAGTCTTCCCTGCAGAAAGATTGTATATCTTGACCCCTCCAGCTATTGAAACCTTCATGTTCCCTACAGCCAAGCCTCACTCGTCCAATGAATCTCTGAGGGGCGGCGAGACAGAGGGGAGGGCGGCCTGGCTCACGGGGGAACACCGAGTGTGTGAAGCCCAACGAGACAAAAACAGAGGGATTTGAAAAACTAGGTAGCTTTTGAGACTCTGACACTGACAAAGCTTCGTAGAGATGGCAATAGAGGGACCAGTCTCACTCTGTTATGAGGGCAATCCTCGGGCTCAAGCAGCAGATTCAGCCCTTGAAGACCTCCTGCAGCTTCCGTCGAAAGCACTTCAGAAGCTTCATCATCAGAACAGAAACCAACGCAGACGAATGGTTGTGCCAATTCGTACGTTAGCCGCTGGCGGCCTTCAAGTACACCAGAGCTCCTCCAGGACCCTTTGTTTGATTGCGACTATCTATGGAAATTTGGAGCAACCACTATGGAGATTTGGAGCAACCACATTGCGTATACTGTGGAAAGTCAAGTTTAGCCATAGCTCACGTTCAAATGGACATTATTCCTTGTTGCCTCGCGGTACTTAAAAATACACGATTATTTCAGGTCCACAAGTTTATTATTGGAGGTTGTTTGTGAAGCCAGCTTCTGATTGTGCACCTCTCTGCTGATTGCTATTGGCGGCGGCAGATGACAAGCGAGGTGCATTAAGCTCTTGCGAAGTACGAGTGCCCAAGCCCAGAGGTTAGTTTCTAGTGCAGCGACTAAGCCGTGCCAGGTGGCTGCGTAGTAGGCTCTCTTCTCCGCGGAGAATTGCTGCTTGTTAGCAATAAATAGAGTGGTTGCTCAGCTGGGATGGTGCTCCATTAGCTGAAATTCAAGGAAGGGCAAAGCAAGGCGCTTTGCCGGTCTAGTGGAATGGTGAATAGCTCGTCTTGAGGAGGTTCCGTAGCGGAGTGAAGACTCGAGATGCCGTGGCTGTTGATTTGGCCAGTTTCTTCAGCGACTGCCACGACTTCCACTCCCAGCCTGAGGCAAATAAGACGCAGATAAGTCCGCAAAAGCATTTACTAATTCCTCTTGAGGGATGACACCTCACCTTCACATTTGTCTGGTTCCATCAGTTGAGGCTCTTGATCTCCACCGACATGACCAAGCATAAAAATTGTAATATAATGCTTCCCTAGACACACAAATGTAGTTAGAATAGCGTCACACTCTGCCGTAGGCTACCAAATGGACATGCTTTGCCAGATAGAACGTAGCCCAAAGACAAAACAAGGACAAGGCTTAGGGTAAGGTGTAGGTTAGATTACAGAGCTCTTAAGGAGCGAGCAAAGAAAGCACACCTTCTTCCAAAAAGATGTCATTCGTGATGGTCTGGAACGTAAAGCTATTAACTGCAAGGCCTATGTAAAGTTCACGGTGAGCCTCAGCAAGAGTCTATCCATCCCTTTTCCTTGTCGTAGGAGTAATCGTTCTAGTCTTCTCTTGGTAATCCCAAGACTTACCTGTCTCTTCCATGACCTCTCTTTTAGCACAATCCGCTAGCTCCTCGCCAAACTCAAGGTGGCCCCCTTGACAGTGACAGTCTTGTTAGAGAACGATAACTAGGTCATGGAGAAGCAAGGAGACAAAGACCAAAAGTAGGAAGTGCCATTGTAACGAGTGCTACTTGTACTGTTCATGTACCTGGGAGCTGCAGAGTGCCGTGCCCGTGAGAGTTCTTTCTGGTGCCTACCAAAACACAGCCTTGATGCTTGTCTGAGACCAATAATGTCCCTACGCCGACTCTTACCACCTTCATGAGTAATGTCTTAGTCCTTACTTTAAGAGCCATTCGGCACATACAGAGAGATGCGACGGTTGCTCTCAGGGCGCCCGGTTAAGATACTTATACTACGAAGTCTTGTTTTCTCGCAATTCTGCCATGGTGAAGTACATTACGGGTCGAGATAAAAGCTTGCATTGCCTGCCTTACCTCACTAAGCGCTGACACCTCTTCCTGCAACTGCTCCAAGCTACAACCAAGAAGGCAACATTAGCATCTAAATTCTAATAGTGCCCTCGCCAAGTGAACGCAGTTAGGTCTCTGGCTTACCGTTCAAGGTCGAGCTTATCATGCCGATCTAAGAAGGAGAGAATGTCTGAGATGCTGTTGACACTCTCTGGATTGCTAACTTGGCTATAATTTTGCAGCTCCTGTTATCAAGAGCATCTGGTGTGAGTACGCAGAGTCTTCGACAAGTGTATTCAAAGTTGACGGGACCCCCAAAACAGGCTTAGATAAGGCGAAAGGGAGTTGCGTTTAGCGAAAGGGAAGGCAGACAACGTAGACGGACCTGAGATAGGGAGGGCAGTAGGTCTTGAGACGACAGAGTTCCTGGCAGACTGGCTGTCAAGCTGTTCGTCTTCGTTAGCCTAGGTCCCCCTGTGAGGCTATTGGTTTTTGTTAACGTGGGACCAAGAGTTGAGGGTTCTCCTTGACTAGCCTGGCTGGCATAATCTAGCTGGCTGCTGCTAAACAGGGTATCATCAGTATCCATATAATGCTTTAAGAGCGTTGAGGTCCTGGCGTGCTCTCTTGCCTGTGCAGCCGCAAGGCAGAACCGAATGTAAGAATAGCAGGGAGAGCTCGGTTTAGACATAGTTGCTGAGAGATTGCTTTTAAAGGAGCTGAGGACAGTGCATCAACGTAGTAGAGACGCAGCTCACCAAGAGGATTAAGTTCTTTCTGGCGAGTTCAAGCTCCGCTCGGAGTTGTTTTCTCTCATCCTCCCGAGCTCGCTTGTAATTGTTCTTCTTCGGCTTTTTAGCCGGCGCCTCGTTGACCGCGGGTTCATCCTGATTTCTTTTGTCCTTCTGGCCATCCTCCTCCATCAGTTCTGCTCCACCTTTTGAGGTAATTAGTAGATCGCAGGTCTATAATCTGGCAGGAGCAGAGGTTGTTGAGGCGTGACTTCAACACCCGTGACTAGCTTTGCTGCGAGGATAGGATTGGCTTGTACCAAACCCCAAACCTATTGATGAATGCTTGCTCTTCCCGTCTTCCCAACGTCATGAGCTCTCGGAGCTTCTCTCGCCGGCCAACTCCAGACTTTCCAGGCAAGTACAAAGGTGCTTTGAAGATGAGATCAGAACCATCAGAAAGCTCGAGTTCAAAAGTCTCAACTGCAAGCACTCATAAACGCAGTGTACAGAACTATAACTATGGACCTCCCATAGTTTCGTCTGGTGGGCATCTTCCTGTGTAACCAACAGCATTTTAATTTTGGGACTCCAGCTTCCTTTATGACTGTGTTTATGACTGTGCTCTCAGCCTTGAAATTATTTTCGATAACTCTGCGCCACGAGGTTCCGATTACTGGATTTGGGTTACCTTTATAGGATGCTAAAAGAGCTGTGTTCTGATCCTTGCAGTCGATTCTCACTCTTGTCTTCATGTCTCTACTACTCTGGCTAGTTCTCGCAAGAACTTATCTATCGGTTTGTGGTATCTCTCAGACCTCTGTCTGTGACTCTGTTCATGCTGGTCTCTGATGAAAGGTTCCTTTCTGTTCGATGATTCGCAGGATGGATCTTGGATCTTCACCTTCACCTCCTCTTTGTATTGCAGCAGTGAAGATAGAACTATGAACCTTGAAGGCCAAGTTGAAGTCTTACAGCAAAGCAAGGCCGTCAGAGCTTCAACAGCAAGTTGTTGGCAAAGGCCTCAGGCAGGTCAGAAGATATTGGTATCTTCCTTCTGCTTCGTAGGAGAAGACCACATATCGGGAGCCATGGAGAGAGTAGCAACCTCACTAGAGGAGGAGGAGATGCACTATCTCCTAAGTGGAAGAGAGGAAGCAATACAGGAGTCTCCGGAATACGGACGGAGATACAAGGAGAGGACCACCGCCTCTCCACTTATTCAGCGGCTAAATGTTTTCTTTAGTCTTTCCGCGTTTGCTTGTCTGGCGGTGCTTTTTGTGCTTACGGCGATAACGGAAGAAGAAGCCGGAGGATGGGAGGGTAAGTAGATTAGCAGAGTCCTGAATGACTGACTGGAACTAAAGTTTGCCTCTGCCAACTCGGCCTCAGTAGGAAAGGAGAAGTTAGATCTTACTCCGAGACCCACGCTGGCCCCTGTTCACCCTGACACTGTCTCGAGTTATCGCCCACTGTCGCTGAGGGCAGCTGCTCAGAGGGCAGTGCAATCTAGCGTCTACGTTGACTTCGGACTCGCTGCACCGGATAGAAGATCTGAGACTGAAGTTTACCATAGAACCAAACGGCAAGTCGTGAATAGCCATGTCAACCTGCGTCACCACACACAGCCGTATGGCAAGCCAGTCATCGGTGTCCTTTCCATGCCAATGAACCCAATGGAGGAGATGGCCCATCGAGGATCCTACTTCTTTTCCAACTATGTACCCTACCTACACAGCGGAATGGCAGATGTAGTGCCGATCTTTTATGACATGCCAGAGGAGGCTATCTTAGATATCTTGAGCAAGGTCAACGGGGTTTTCTTCACTGGAGGAAGCTTGGTGATCAACACGACCGATTATTCGCATCACCCATATAGCCGCACCGCCGCATTCATATATAAGAAGGTCAAGCAGCTCAACGAGGAAGGGACCTTCCTCCCCTTGTGGGGCACATGTCAGGGCTTCGAGGTCATTGCTGTTCAAGAGGCGGGCCCTGATGTGCTGAAAGCTGTTGACGCGGAAGGCTTGCTACTCTCTCTTAACCTGACTGCTGAAGCCCGCAATTCAAAACTGTTCAGCAAAGCTCCGGATTCAGTTCTCGATACTCTAACTTCACAGAGCGCCACGGTTCATCTGCACCATTGGGCTGTCTTTCCCGAGGACTTTAATGCCTCCCCAGCTCTCAAAGAACATTTCAGGGTACTGGCCACCAACGTTGATAAGGAAGGCACAGAGTTTATTTCAATCTATGAGCACAGGAAGCTGCCAATCTTTGCTGTGCAATTTCACCCTGAGATTTTCCCCTGGAATATCAACAAGACGGTACCATTCAGCGCCGATATTGATGCTACTCTGAAATTCTTCAGTCGTAGCTTTGTCGGGTACGCCCACGAGAGTCGTCAGAGTTATCCTTCTAGAGAAGAGGAGGAAAAAGCCTTTGTGGACAACTATCCGACCGTCCCGACTGGCTGGCCGGGCGTGTCCAAGTATAAGTTCCCACCGTACACTAAATATTGATAGGGGTCCGCACTCTTAAGCTTCTTGTCTACACATATAACTCTCTTTGCTGATGTGCACTCGTCGGATGGAAATCATTTAACAGAGACACAAAGCCCACACGTTGGCTTTCTAGTGACCTAATCTTACAGACGCCTCTCCTCCCCATTCTCCCTGCCATGATTTGCAACGAACCTATTCTTAGCTCTAATGACTCAGCAGGGAATACGGGGACGGACAGGAGTGAGTAATATCTCTGTTAAGCAAGATAGGGAAATGCCCGAACGAAGCTCCAGCATCGCTTTCTCAAACTGCAGTTTGACAGCCACTCGTCAATTCCACATGCTATTCAATCAAGGAGATAGATACCCGAGACCGAGACTCAGCTACTGTCCTGGCCATAATGCCACACATAACGCACAGAGATTCGTTTGTCACAATGAAGAGACTACTCGTACTAACTAGTGAGTGAAGAGAATTGGCTGCTGCTGCAGGTTTGGGAGCCTCCACTTTCCCAATCTTCCTTTGAACGACAGAGGAGTTTCTGCAGATCTTCTCCAGATGACCTTCCTCTTTCTTCTAACCTTATTGATCGTCCACTGTCGCCTTTTTCTATTTTTTGTGCTGCTGCTTCTTCAACCAGCGATCCAAGAGGATATAACGGCTAGTGCTACAACGTGCACAGCGCGCCTTACAGCAAACATCTTGTTGCGCTTTTTATCATATTACAGGCGGCCATTCACTGCCATGCTGTAGTTGTTGTTATAAGGAACTTGAGTAGTAATGGCGCTTGCCCAGTTCTTCTAACTTTTTTCGGCGGTACATTGCGGCATTGCGGTGGGTTGCCGCCCTTGAAGGGCCTTGAGGAGAGAAGATGTGATCTTCCTGGCAGATCTGTGCTCTGCTGCAGATCGGTGCTCTGTCATTTCCGCTATTTCCTTTGGCTGTCCATACCTATCCGGGTACTTTAGCGCATCCCTCTCTCTCTCTGGAATACAGTTGGTGAGAAGACAGCAGACCCCTTGTCGCCCACTACTATTGGACTGTGCCTCGACTGCTCTAGTCTTTCTCCCTTCTGAATGGTTTTGATGAGTCAAACGACGGGGAGCTATGAAGACGTAACTCCGGATCATGATGGCGGGGTGCTTAAAAAGTTGCTAAAAGCGGCCACAGACGACAGTCAAAGTCTACCTGACGTGGTGAGCAACCGGAATGGTTTGACAATGCCTTAGCTATGCTGGTTATTCCCTTGATCCGCATTCTCCATGTGCTGCGAGAGATCAAGCACCTTCTCAGAGGTCTAAAGATCCCTCTGCTCCTTCGTCATTGTCAGGTGCCCATAGTTATTATGCGGCCATTTTTAGTCGTCTCTGACAACTTCTCATTGCCTCTAAACTGGTGATCTAACTGGCCTCCTCCGCCCACTAATTTCTGGCGCTTAGGGTGACACCTGCTATGTTAACTACATTGGGACCCATAAGGGCATAGAGTTCGACCGCAATCTTGGCTCTTATCCCTACGTCTTCAAGGTTGGAGAGGCCAAGGTGATTAAAGGATGGGAGATAGGCATCAAGACTATGAGAGTAGGAGAGAAAGCGGAATTCAAGATTGCTTCTGAGTACGGCTACGGAGAGGTGAGTCTAAGTCGCTGCGTCTCTCGAAGGATGGACCCCATAATCAGGCCTGTCACCCATCAGGCCTGACGGTAGCGTATGAAGAGAGACTGTAAAGGTGTAACTTCGCTGGTGGCTGATCAGTTCCCTGTTTCAGGCGGGTTCCGGCAAAGACATTCCTCCTGGAGCTACTTTGGTCTTTGAAATTGAGTTGCTAGACGTCAAAGGAAGTCCAGGCAGTGGACGACAAGGTACGCTATTATTCAAGGACAGGGCATTGAGGCGGAAGCACCCCGCTCGTGCCATACCAGTAGAATAGCGGTTGAAGAATTGCCGAAGATGCTTGTCCCCTGAGCACTTACACAGAGCACCTTGTACAGGCGACGCTGATCTAGATCGACTTAGACTCCTACGCCAGCAGCGCGAGGAGGCCGCAAAAAAGCGCCTCGAAGAGAAGGTAAAGGGATGCGCCTATGAAGAAGCAATACAGTTCATGCCTAATGCTCCATATTCTCTAAAGCTAACGAGCACCTGCCTCCCTGTTAGGCTGCCAAGGATGCCAGCAAGGCAGGAGAGGCGGAGAAACTGAAGGCCAAGCTAGCGAAGAAGAAGCCAGGTGGAAAGAGGAAGTAGACCGCTATTTGGCATCAGTCCTACTCTGGGCACCGTGTTGTGAGGACGTCCAGGTCAATCGTAACCTCTTTTAGGTTTCTGCTGTCAGAGGTGGAGGTCCCAGGACTCCAACTATGAATAAAAATGGATGGCTAAACTTCCGATTGTCCCTCTCCATCATCTGATCATCATCTGATGGCCCCGTCTCTCTTGGCTGCCCGCTCAATCTCTTATGAAGCTTGGAGCTTCGGGTGCGAGAAGCCACCCATCGCTCCTTTCAAAAGTAACCTCCTCTTGCCTAAATCTCTCCACTAGCGACTAAATGTGGACAGTGAAGGAATAGAAGCTTTGGACAGATAATAAACATCGGGTACCCTATGGTTCTTCTAGGCCTTCTATATGCAGGCATTGGCATAGAGTACCTCTCTGTCAGCGTTATTGGTACTATATGAGGAGGATGATCGCGTCATATCGATGCATAATGCATGCCATATATGTTTCTATGTCATAAATCAACTTGGCCTCACACTGTGACAAGATCTTCAACTTATGACTGTCCTGGCTTGAGCTTTCTGCAGATCTTTCGGGCTGGGCCTCGGTCTTCTTGATGATCTATCTCTTCGAGCTGCGCTCTGCCATCATCTGCACCGCTGCCCATAGCTCCTTTTGACTGCCGCTGGCATGCAGTGTGCAACAGCGTGAGAAGCGCAGACGATACAGTCTTCTGAGAAGGCTTTAGGGAAACAGTTCGTCGTGTGAGGGGGAAGAATAAAGAGTCAGTGACTCAAGGGCCTGGTGGCAAATGTGCTAAACCTTCTTGCTGATTTCTGTCAGCCGAGCTCCTTTGTACAATGATGCACGGGCCGTTGCACTGGCGAGTGATGCTGATGGTTCTACTGTTAGGAACAGTCGTTTTAGACGGTGTCCACGCCGCGTCCAAGAAGAAAAAGAAGGAGCATACATTTTCCGGTTCCTCCTCTCTCTCTTCCTCTTCTAACTCTTCCTCACTGGCCGCGGAGTGGGTCTGGATAGGAGCTATTACGAGCTCTTCTGCAAGGTTCAAGGTCAAATTGCAGCCCAAGGACTTACTTCATGGTGAGCACTACGCTAAGGACTAACTTCTTCCACACCTCCTATCACGCCTCTGCTTGAGCTTCACGTCCACCGACTCTGTCCTGCAGGATCTTATGCTTGCCAATATATATATCCTCTTATTGTCTAAATGCCTCCTCCAGAGCTGCGTCCTGAAAGTTTGAAGCTCTACATCTCTTCCCCTTCGCCAAAGACGAATGAAGAAACCGAGATCAATGCCAAGGAAGAAGCTCGAGAGTTCAAAGCCCAAAGTACAACTCATCCAGAGATATTTGACGTACACGCCAAAGGCCTAGTCCCTGGAGGACAGTATTCATGGCGCATTGCCCTGGATTCTCTGTCTCTCACAACCTCAGAGATGCATTCTGGGTCTCTATCTCTTCCGCAGGAAGAAGGAAAGCCCATGAACTTTCGCTTCGCATTTTCTTCGTGCGCCGACGAGAACTCAGACCCGAAGGTTCGCGCTCGCTTCTGAGTTCTTTAATTCTCAGATTTCGACGACCTTCTTCCTCAACCTGACTATTATACGCCAGGTGCATGCCTGGCTTACCCAGAAGCAGTATGGTTTCTCTCTCGCTTTAGTTTCCTCTTTCGCTTCATTCTCAGAGGTGGCTTGTCATACTGTTGCATCTCTAGACTGCTCATCTTCTCTTTGACAATCTCCCTCATTTCTGTTTGCCCTACCTCCATCATCCTCGAGGTATCCCCTCTATGCCGTCATCGTCCTAGCGGCGTCTCTTCAGGCTTTGTCTCATTCCACTCTGTTTTGTCCTCTTTCTTCTGCCGGTGGTCACTTTTATTCTCTTGTAGGTGATCTCTCTTCTCTCAGAGCAAAAGCCTTTCCTCTTCCTCCACCTTGGCGACTTCCATTACGGTGACATCGCGAGGAATGACCCAGAAGAGTATAGAGGAGCTTATGAGCGCGTCATGCAGGCGAAGTTTGGAAAGGCCCTGATGGGCCTAAAGGTGAGAAGTCGATGAAGGGAAGAGATAGGGCCCCATAGGTGAAATTACAACGAGTGACTGCAGAGCGAGTAAGGTCTAAGTACCTGTTCTGAGATAGGTCAACAGTTGGTTACTTCTTAAGCCATAGCGTGGTATGAGTAACATAAAGGAGAAGAGGAGTTAGAGTTAGCAGGAGTGGAGTGTGGAGAGCGGAGGGCAGGGGAAGCGAGATGGACTGGCTAGGCAGTAAACAGAGTGTCTCCACACCCCAGCTGCCAATGGCTTATATGTGGGACGATCACGACTTCGGCCCTGACAATAGTGACGGTACGGCCCCTGGCAGAGAAGCTGCAATCAAGGTGTACAAGGAGTATGTTCCGCACTATGATATTCCGAAACTTCAAGGGCATTACGGACCGAGGTCAGCCACAGTCCTTCTGTCTCTCTCCTTCCTGCCTTTGACGCAGCCTAGAAGGTCCTGTCCTTGATCATTCGACAACGATCAAGGTCGTGCGCGATCCTCCACTATGTACTGGCCGGGCCAATACCTCTCTCCGCTTTTCCTTACCGTGACATCCGGCCTCCTCGAATGTCGAAGCTCTCTCGTCTCACTTAGCGCCTCAATTTTGCCCTCTCTCCCCTGTGCGCAGTGGCCCTATCCCTCAGGTCTTCTCTATTGGCCGAGTACGCTTTATCCTTACGGATCTTCGTTCAGAAAGGGATCCGAATCTGTCCAGAGGGAGCAACAAGACCGTCCTCGGAGTGGAGCAGAAGGAGTGGTTGAAGAGAGAGTTAGAGAGAGCTGCGAGAGAGAAGGAGAAAGTCGGGCTCATAGTCTGGGCGGTGACCATGCCCTGGCTTGATAACTTCAGGAAATGGGGCTACTTTCCTGAGGTATAACGGAGTCTAAACGACCGCTGAGAAGTGCTGTCGCTCACCACCTCCTTATACCTCTCACCCCCGTCGCCGCGCAGTTTCCCAGTGTCTGTGTGTCGTGCTCGGCAATCGTCACTTGTCCCTCTTCCTCTCGTATGGATTCTCTAACATCCCTTTGCCCTCTTAGGAAAGACAGGAGCTGGCATCGTATATCCGTTCCCTAGATCTTGCTAGCAAGGTTGTCATAGTCAGTGGAGACGCCCATATGCTAGCCTTAGACAATGGTTCTCATAGCGCGGGAGGGATGGTTGTGATGCACGCGGCAGCCTTGGGGAGACCAGGCAGTGTGAAGGGAGGGCCATATTCCCATGGAGCTTTTCCTGGATCAGGTCGTCATTCGTTCTGGTGGTTCCCGTCGTCTGTGTCTTTTCTATGCCTGTATCTAAGCTCTTCAGTCCTGGACTCTCAGAGACTGGGTAAAGTCTATAACACATCAGGCTACGGCTTTCGTCTTCAAAACTCCACATCTTCTGTGCCCACTTTGATCCTTCTTATTGCCTTCGCTACTTCGCATTTCCTAGGAAGGAAGTGGGACTTGCTACGCTTCCTGGCTCCTCTTCTCCTGCCTGTTCCCCTAACTTTTGGCATGTGTGGCAGGTCAATTCGGCGTTGTGGATGTTATGGATGATGGAGAAAGAGTGTGTTACCGCTATAGCGGGTTGCGCGTAGGTGAGGGAAAACTGTTGGAGTTTGACAGCTGCCATCCAGAGAACACTCCACCTCGCCGGCCCTACTTCCCGATGAACCCAATAATGGAAGAAAGCTGGAGACTGCTTAGAAAGGTGGGATATCCGCGGCCCGTACTGTTCCAAGGGGACACCACTTGTCACTTCCGCGTACTACGTCCTTGGAAAATTTGACAGGGCCAAGGGTTTGGGTCCTAGCTGGTCTCGCTTTTTGTTCTCTTCCGCTAAACATCTTTTATTTAGGTGCACAAGTTCTTCAAGAAACTCTGGGATGGCCAAGTCCTTCTGTCTCTGCCGCAGCAGGCTCTAGTGTCGCTGGCTGTCACAGGCTTAGTTTATCTCTTGATCTTCACTTGGTGCTCTTCGCCCCGGTTGCTTCGAGATGACGTTCGAAAAGGTCCAGGGCTGGCTACTGGGAAGCAAAAGAAGGAGTAAAACAGAGCCCACCGTAGACGCCGTGCTACCGGATTCCGTGACAGCTCTGGCGCAGTCGAGGAGGAGCCATGGCCGAAGACTTCTATTCTCTCTATTATTATTGTTGTACGCTTTAACTAGAAGTCGACATCGTTGGAGATGTAAGCCCACAGTCAGGAAGCGGTACCGTCAGAAGCGGTCCCGCACCTGCTGGAGGAAGAAAAGTTGCTGTGTGGACTACTTCAGCTTAAAACCATGCCAAGAGCTAGCCGCACACCGCTGTTCTTGGGCGAAGGCAGACGCTACTGCATAACAAGTACGTGGACTCTGTACAAAGCGATAGAGTAAAGCTGCTATAGAAACGGCTCATGAGGGTGACCTGCTCACCGTGGGCCCTCTTCTTCTGGTACGAGATATTCGCCAGAGTCCCTGTTCTGCAGATTTCGAATGCTCCCACTTGCTTTGGCTGGTCCTAGATTAAGGCTACCCAGCTTTTTAGCACTCTCGGATCTTGCCAGTTCTCTTAAACCCCTAATCGCACTGCTTATATCTCCATTCCTTCGTTCCGAGACACAACCGATCTGTCCTCCATCCCTCCGCCCTAAGGATCTGGCAGAAAGAATCAAAGTGCTTATCAACAAATGCAAGCCCTTGATGTGCGGACTGCGCCTCTCCTTCCTTCTCACATGTCTTCATTCCTCGGACATAGGCGGCTACCATGTACGCCCGAAGCTCATCTAGGGGCTAAACGATGAAGGTTATCAAAAAGAGTCAAGAATAAAGAGAGGGCAAAAGAGAGAGAAGAGCAAAAGATTGGAAATGGGGCTACGTCAGGCGCTTACGCTGGCTGTGTCCTGCAACAGAATGAGTATACACCCTTCTTGCACGATGAGGAAGAACCGCTCTTCCCTATCGAAGGGATATATAAAAAAGAGTTAGACAGCCTCAGAATGGGTAGAGGGCGCTGCAAACGAGGACGTGACATCAGAATAGATAAATGGATGAAGCGAGACCAGATGGCAGACATGGAGAAGAGAAGGGAGAGGTTTGTAAGCAAATGGTAAGCTAAGGGCGGAGAACAACAGGTACTAACCTAAAGACGTCACGCAGGAGTTGATACTCCTTTTCGGAGAGCCCTTTCAGAGCTTGACCGACCCTGGAACCCATGACAATGCGCCGTTCTGATGAAGGAAAGCAGAGCGAGAAAGGATTGAAGAAGACAGTCTCCTCCCTCGCTACGGACGCAACGCTGAAAGACTGTAACAACCGAGTGTTAGAAGGGATAATCATCACCATGAAGACGCACTTTCTCTTCCTGGCCAAAATTGGTCTAGCAGCTCATTATTCATCATGCCTCCCTTCCTCCTCGCCACTTTCTCGGCGCCTGCCCCACGGAGACAGACTATCAAGCGTATTAACCCGCGTTACTTACAGCGCTGCCAACCAGGTCTGACTCCGATAATGCTCTATATCTCTGTAGCAATATATCTAAACGAGAACAGTTCAGCAACGGCAGCCTTAGGCACTTCACTCCCTGAGGGGCAAACGGTAAGAGATCTAGCTTCAGCAGCACATTTGGAGGAGAGACGAGCAGAGAGAGCGGAACTAGTTGCAAGAGGAGTACATCCCTACTCCTGACGGACCACCTCCTCCTATCGGTGGGAAACTATAGGGCTATAGACGGTAGATAAGGACATGTAGACTTGCTATCGACAGATCAAGGCCATTAGGGAAAGTACAGCAAGCAACCACCACCTTGTAATTCGCAAAGACATGAAAGAGAGTCAGTAATACGAAGGCCGTCCACACACTCTGTCTTGACTTGTTGACCAAGGAGGCGAAATACATTCCTGCACAAAGGTGACTAGCTTAGAGGTAGGAGTAGAATGCAAGAGTTAACAAAACCGACAGGAGTGTCCAGTGACCAGACCCAGCATCGTGAAGCCAAGATGCGTCAAGGACAGACAGTACTCATAGAGTGATGACAAGGACTCTAGGAGGACCAGGTAGGCGGAGGCTGACCGAAACATAAGCCCAAGAGGTGCACCGCCGTCTCTTGGGATCCCTCCTTTGCGGCAATATCTATAGATTGAGAAATTTAGAACTACAGCGCAGGCTTAAGGGTCGTCCAGGCAACGCGATGGATAGCACCCAAGAAAGAGCATTCAAGGGTAAGCTGTACACGGGGAATGCAACATATCGAGATAGTGAAGAGGAGGCGAAGGAGATTCGTCAAACAACTATTAGCACGGAAGACTCCAGAGGGACACAAGTCTGCGAATCGGATAGTGTAGCCTTGTACCAGCCATATTATCCTTCAAAGCGAAATGTGCAGTGAGAGTCGACCGTGTAGCACCCGCAGCGACACCACATAAACTCTTGCACACTGCCGCCAAACTGAGAGCGTAGGTTACGTAGCCAGGAAAGAAGGGCGCAAGCATTTCTAGAAGCGAAGAGTAATTCAGCGGGACCAGAACAATTCATAGGCGGGGGTGAAGCTCAGATGACTGTTTAAACGAACAAAGAGAGAGAGAGGCAGAGTATGGGAGAAAGACAGCAAGAGAAGTGGAAGAAATGAGGAGGGGGAGTGACTAGCATACCCTCATACAGGTAGCCCTGCACGGAACAGCGAAAGAGGTCACAGAGAAAGCTACACATAAGGGTCCGGCAGATTCTCACCAACAAGAGGGAATATATCCCAAAAGAGAAGAAAGGGGCCCACATCTTCAGATGGAAAGTTCCTCACCTATTGTGAGGGCTACATCATTGATCAGATCAGCAAATAATCTCCATTTCTTCACATCAGCATCAAAACGATGAGAGGCAGCGTAGGCGAAGGCTAAACCCCCGAGCATACCTGGAAGAGAAAATATGAAATGAATTGAGCTGAGACAGAAAGAGTGATTCTCTCAAGAAGAATTGAAGGTGATGCAGGAAGAAGAGAGGCAGAAGAAGAAGGAAGGAAGAGATCGTTAATGGGCGGGCAACTTTGGTTAGGGGCGGCGAGGAATATTAGGGGGAGACGAATTGGAAGAGTGCCAAAGAGCCCTTAACGAGCCGGAGAAGAGATGCGTATGAAAACTTTTCATACCCGAACCGTCCCTTATGACCCACTGGATAGCGGCAGCAAGCGGCGTTGCGCTTTCTAGTTGACAAAGCAGAAGGGTAAAGAGCACGATTATAGGTGAGGCATAAAACGAGAAGCTTTCTGAAGTAGGCCTCTATGGCCCTTTCCGATGACAGGAGGCAAATGGGGGAGGACCGCGTCGGCGGCGAAAGATGGGGAAGGCTGCTACAAAGGAGTGGCTACATTGTCTTCAGATTAGTGCGCACCCCACCTTTGCCCACCCCAACACCCTCGAGCACTGCCTGAGTAGCAAGAATGCCACGCAGGTAACTACACATCCCCTGGTAGGGAGTAAAGACGAAGAGGACGTTAAGCCAATAGAATAGATAAATGAAAGGAGCTGGTCAAAGACAGCTACCAACTGGCCAGGAAGAGTGGCCCTGGAAGGGCGAGAGCGGCACAGACAGAAAGAGAGGACGGAGAGAGAGAGAGACAAAGAGAGAAACGGTCGGTGTGGGTGAAGGAGAAAGAGAGAAGAATATATACTAAAAATTAGGTATATATATAGAGAGACAAACAGGGAGAGAGAGAGAGAGAGAGACGAGGGGTCAAGGTCAACAGCTCACTCGACATGTACCTGAAGTGTGTCCCAAAACTGGAATTGAAGGTAATCCTGTTGAGCAAAGCAAATGATGAGCAACTCTTGAGTGGAGTTGAGAGGGAACAAGCACAGCTCGTGTGCAGACTGTTCTTTTAATCCTAGACCCTAGTCATCCGGTCAGTCAGTTGACTTCCTTTCCTGGCAGCTCTTGGCCTCGTCTCTCTCTCTGTGTCTGCCTCGGGCTCCTGCTCCCGTCCCTCCTGCCTACTCATACAGGCTAACAAAAAGCAACCGTCCATCTCACTCTCTCCTTTGACATCATTGTGCGCGTGAGCCAGACACTTCTTGCTTCCGCCGCTTTGTTTAGATAGCCTATTAACGTTGCTCTCTTCTCTGTCCTTCCATTGACCCGACATCCTAAACATTCAAGAGCACCCACCTCTGAGACTGACGCTGGGTAGCCGACAGGAAGGAACATGTCGAAAATTACTTTCTGTACGGACCTGTGGGATAGCAGAGGACAGTAGAGACAATTGGGATAGAGGGTGGGAAGGGAGCTTCTTAGAGAGTCTAAGTAGCGGAACACTTCCATAGCATCGACCGCAATACCTTGAAGAGACGAAGGGAAAGAGAAATCAAAGGAAGGTCAATGTTGGAAGAGATAGGCAGAACAGAAGAAGGCCGACACTTTGGATGTAGCTTACGTCAAGGGTTTGATGACAGCTGTCCGTAGCCAGGGCGGAAGACTATCCGTCGAGGAAGTGGCCGTGGCCAAGTCAACAGACGAGGCAGAACTCTTCCCTTGCAAGCCGTGAAAAGTGCTGACCTCCACCAACCCTGACAAGACGAGGAGGAGAGACATGTGAGGCGATGGAGTGGCAGTGAATAAGCGAGACTGTGGAAAAGGGATTAGTGAGCGCTAGCTCTGCAGCATAATCCAAAGGCTGAAACTACAAAGCACTCGAACTGGAGCCAGTCAACGAAGGAGAACGGTGCTTCACCATAGTTTTGACTAAGGGAAGATGGGCCTTCTGCGTAGGACTCCGCGTCCTTTCTTCCTCTTCCTGCACCCGCCATCAGCCTCGATTGGAACTGTTGCTCTCTTCCTCCTGCTGTGTACGCCAGCAAGATTGCCCTCTGGAGATAGGTAGAAGCAACGAGAGAGCTCCATACACGTCTAATCTGTAGGATAATGCGCCTTCTTGTCAGCGTTCCAGAGCTGCTGCTGCGCCATCTGTCAAGGCCTTGGAGCCTGACACTCCCTGCAATCGGCACAACATCACAAAATCTTCAGGCTGAAGTTGAAGCTGGAAGCGACAATTATAGGCCACACAGATTCCTATCTCCACCCACTTTATTTTTCACTACATTATACACAGCAGTACGCCTTATTTGCATAGACCTCATACCGAGAATATTGCGAAAAGGACTGGATAGTTCTGTCAAGAGACTAAAAATCTAACTTCTTTTTCCTTGAGAGCTTCAGGGCACGGGCAGAAGAGAGGCGGTGCACTCACTGGCCAGAGAGAAGGCTGATGGGCAATGATCGGCAGTGCGCGTCTGGAGGCACGGCCTCCTCTAGAGATCGATAGCGCAGAGGAAGCTGTAGGCGGGGCCAGACCTTAGTTTGACAATAATTTATTCTCTAGGACGACCTGTTCACTCTCCAAGCAGGTGCGGTTTCCTTCCTTACAATCCACCTTGTTCCTTCTTCCGTCCGCTGTCGAGAGAAAATGCCAGTCGCCCTCTGTTGTTTCTCTATATACATTGTGGTGATATAGGCATGGCGTCGCTCTTGCTGCCTCTGTCAGAGCCTTGCTTTCAGTCTAAGTCTTGGGGCTCCTTTAGCAGTTCTAGAGAGCTCCACCGGTCCCGATCCGTCCTTTATGCGTCATCGACTAATGAGAGGACGAGAGGATAGCCCTTGGCAGAGTCTGCGAGGAAGCTGGAGATGACATGGCCAGGATGTCACTGTCCTCAAATGGCGCGAGGAACATCTTCTTATGGAAAGATTGTGACGGCTTGCGCGGAGAGAGATCCCCCTCCGGCTCTACCGCCACGGAAGAGGAGAGAAGCATTCTCTCCAGACTCTTGTCTGTGTCTGCATGACACAATGAAAACAAAAAGGAGGATATGAGAGAGCGAGAAGAGGGAAATGGGCAGAGAACACCTTGAGAAGCCACCGAACTAAACGCATAATGCCTGAAGCTCTCTCTGCCAATCCCCAAATCTCTGTCTCTATCTCTTTCCTACTTCCATGATCATGATTGACTCTTCAACGCCCTTATGTGTGGATCTTCTGTCTCCTATCTTACCACTAGAAAGCCCATCTGCAAAGTCCCTGGAGCTGCAGGAGGACTTGGAGTCTCCAAAGTCCAGGTCGGCCGCACTGCTCGTTGGGGAAGGAGTAGGAGAGGCGAGCGGCCGAGAGCTGCCGGATTAGGTCGAGGCAGTGAATGGCATTAACAAGAAGTAAGCGGTGGAAAAAGAGGAACAGGAGGTGACCTGGGTGCGCTCTTGATACCATCTTCCTCCGGAATACCGTTGCCGTCCAATTTCCAGAGATCCTCACCCTTCTCGGATGAAGTTCGACCAGCCTGAAGAGCGTCGTTTAGGTCACAATTCCGCCTACCGGCACTAACCCTTGAAAGCCCGGGACGGAAGACGCGACGAAAAGAAAGGAGCGAAGGGGAAGAAGAGCTTTGTGCTAGAGCGGCCATATAGGTAAACTTAGAGATAGAGAGGCAGGGAGAGAGAGCAAAAAGCATTGAGCAGAAGAGGGACCATAGGACTGACTGCGATAAAGTGGAATGCTACTAAGAAGTAAGGTAGTGACGTACCTCTGGCTCATGCCAGTCCATAACGCCCTCCTCTCTCTTCAGCCCATCCCTCGCAGCTCTAAATGCTGCTTTAGAGCGTATGGCACAGCGCACTGGCATCAGCCTCTTCGACTTCTGTATCATTCATTAGATCTGGCGTATGCACTCATAGATAGCAGAGAGGTTATACATGGCAAGACAACGCCGTAAAGAGAGACAGTCACCCGGCGAAGGATGGACCGGAGGCCATCTTGTCTTCAGACAGGGACACTCCACCAAACGAAACGACAAACGAAGAGGAGAGTGTCAACGATACGTCTATGCCGGTCTACCTTGCGGAAGTTGTCGATAGGAAGAGGGCTTGACGAGTGTTCTGGCGGATGGAGCATAGCCTCTTCTTCCCAGTCGTCTTCTACTTGCGCGATGTTTAGCTTTGGCTGTGATTCATCTCTTGCCTCCTCGTTCGTCATTAGTTTTCCTCTCGCTTGTCCTGGTACCGAGCCGTAGTAGGTTGTGGGACCTACGAGCTTCCTTGTCCCTGTGTAGTCATCTATCTTGGTAACGGGCGAGGCACTGGAGTGTGGCTGGTTCTTCACGGCCGCAAATTCCTGTGGAAAAGTATAAAGCTTAATAAGTGAGGTCGGAGGGCAGGTTTCTCTGATATTATGAAGACAGAAGAGGTTGGGCTCACTGGAAAGGCTAGCGTCAAGCAGAGGAATGCAGACAAGAGAATCAAATCAAGTGGCAAAGGGTAAATGACCTGACAGCCCGACGAGGACTGCGCTTGATCTAGGCTAGGGCTGTCGCTCAAGGGAAGTAGTAGTTCAGGAATGGGAGATATGGCGCAGACCTGAGAGCTTGGAGCAACTAGTTGCCCTGACGGCACCCTTGGCAGGCTCTTCCCCATATGAGACTGCAGCACCGTCATCGGTCTGAGCTTGTTCTGGCTCTACAGAAGTAAATGGGAATAGTGATTAAGAAACGGAGCGGAGACCAAGATTGGCTTGATTTGGTCAAAGGAACCAGGCCGTACAGCAGAGAGATAGAGATGGTCCAATAAACCCAGTTTCAGCCTGAGTTACGCGATGCAGA